>DWEM01002897.1:0-11405 GCA_018245935.1 Agara belti belti | reverse complement strand
AAAAAAAAAAAAAAAAAAAAAAAAAAAAAAAAATACAGTCGAATTGAGAACCTCCTCCTTTTTTTGAAGTCGGTTAAAAAGATATGAATATTGTACCTTTTTATATCTCATTGCCAGCTATCTGTAAAATTAGTTAATGTCAAGTATTTCTGCATACATATTAAATAAAAGAGCATTATTTACATTAAAAAATTAACAAGATTCAAAATGTCTATCTATGATAGTATGATTCGTAAAAAGTAACAGCTCACGTATAAAATGAATTGAGAAGAAAAATTCGTATTGATTCTAATTTATAGATAATTGTTATCTAAGTAAGATATATTATTATTATTATTATTAATTATAGAAAAATTGTGTGCGTTTCTAAAATATAGTGTTTATAGTTTTATAATTTATTTGCAGCCATTGTTCGATGATTCACCCCCAAAGCCAGCATCACAATGTTCGCTAGACCAGTACAAAAGGATCGCCACGAACCTGGCCGCTAAGAAACATACCTGCAGGGGGCCAGGCTTGAAGAAAACCCCGCAATTACCCGCAAATCAACCAACCTTGCTGGCCAAGTTTGGTTTTCAGAAAAAGTAATTCGTTTTTTTTACACCATAGGAATTTCAATAGACAAAGCTAAGAACCATTAAAAGCCTTTAAAAAATCTTGGAAACATTGAAATTGGCCCACGAATACAAAATAATTATCCTCAAATTCTTTTCCTTTTGCACAAAATAATATAATTTTTTCTTTTGCAGGCCTGTACTACGAAAATGAGGATGTTTATCGTTTAGGACTAATATTTTGTTATTTTGTAAATACGAATTCAATGACATCACGTTAACTTTTTTCCTGTATTTTACTTGTACTTTTTTAATGTATTCTAAGATCTATAAAAAGGGACAAAACTTTCTATAGCTACATTGCTGTTGGGAGTTAAGTTTAACTAAAGTACAAAAGCATTTAATTTGCATTTTTTAAATAGAGTTTGAATGATCTGATCGTACTGACAAGAATATAATATTATATCTGAAGATTGATCTTATTGTTCGTGTCGACAAGTTTATCTGAACGCTGTGTTATTGTTGATTTAATCGATTAATATACGTTATTATATTGATATCAGTTTGGTTTTATTTAATCGTGAATACTGATTCCTTCATAGAATCACATTTCTAGAATGTGCAAGTTTATAGGCATTTTGATTCCTTGATTATTTGGATTCTATACGAAAGAGGTAAACTTAGAGTTTTTCTTGAAGGTTAAACTGCAACAGAAATTAAATTAATAAAAAAACAAAGAAAATATCTTCTATTAATTAATTAATGAAATGGATGCTCGATAAATGTACAGGAATCTTAAATAAATCAACCACATAATGTCATTTCATACGAATGTTTTAAGCGCTCTGGCAACGTGGTAAAAAAACACTAAATTTATCCGTATGGCCAATAAAAATGTGATCATATATAAAAAATTGTAGTGTGGCAATACTATTTCTATTTCCTATTTTTTCTGTGGTGATTCTGTGCTTTCGGAAGTTTCCGGTAGATAATAAATAATTAATAATGCTTAACTGTAATAATATCTAGCTAGATACAAATATCAATTAGCACTAAGTTTCTGTTTTCAACACTCACTCAACATATCTTAAGATTCTAGTTGTAACAGATACCAACTACGATAATATTTTGGGGATTCCAAACCGCCATTACCTTTTCGCGCCATTTGTTGTGCAATTAGTGACTGACTCTTGACAAACGTATTGGTTATCGTGTGGAGGATTGTCATGCCGGTGTAAGGGGCAGTAGTGTAGTATTTTGAAATTGAAATTCCGTTTGACCATAAGTGTTCTTTAAGTTAACTGAGATGTATTCTAGGATTGAGAACGTTTGCTAAAAAGTGACCTGTCTTAAATAATTCGAAGTTGCCAATAAGTATTTACGAATCGTGCTAGCAGCGAGACAAAAAATACTGTCTTAAACAACTGATTTTAATATGATTTGTAGATAATGTAACGAATAAGCGATTCATTTAATTTTTTCCTCAATCTGAATGTCAACCCATGTTTCCGGTACCCCTCCACTCTGAGACAACAGTAGGTAAGCGATGGCGTAGGTACAATTAAAAGGAATCTGATAAAAACGTCGTAATTATAATGCCTTTTTAACATGGGTCCAGCATTTTTGGTAAGGTCCCTGTTTATGTGAAAAGTATAATCAAAGGCATAATTTATACACGCCGTAAACGGTAAGATAGATTATTGTGATAACCTCTTGCCTAATTATAATGAGATTCATTTCCTTTGTGGTTCGTGGCGTAATTTATGTATTTTTTTTTTATTTATGGGCCGTGATGTAACTTTGTAATTTTACTGGGGCTTAAGATAAGGTATCTTGGCAATTTTTTTTATTATAAGGTTCTTAAAAAGGGCTTTTTATGGTATGTAGATAAATGTACATAATACTTTAAGGAGCATTGTTCTAACATTTTTATTTCCTTCCTACCTTCTTTCCTTTTTTCGGTTTTATAATCCCTTTCGGCTTGGACGGCCTAGTAGACAAACACATGCCAATACACAAGGTCGTATCTATATCGTTGAAACTTGCCTGAAGTTGAGTCCCGTGACAGATTAAGTTCAGGTTAGCTGTTGGAAGTTCGCCCGATAGCTTGAAAGATCATTTCACGCTTTAACCATTATTTATCTAAGCCGTCATATACCTATGCTTGTTCATTAATGTTTTGTTGTGATATGAAAATAATGATTCCAATCTATACTTAAAGCTTATGTGAGCGTTCGTGATCCAAGCATACAATAAATATTGTTACAAAGCAATAACCACTGTTTCATTAATGCCAATATTAAAGCTGGCAAAGTCCGTCGAAATTAAATTGCTCTCGAATGAGTGTTGCCATTGTTTAGACGTCGGGTTAATTTGAATATTTTCCACTTAGCGTGTAATTAAAATTTCTCTCGCTATAACGACTTTAAATGGAGCTCTGTATTGGCGGCGGCTGGAATTAGCATCTACGGTATTCCCCCGACGTTGAGTTTGGTAAAAATTTCGAGAGAGTGCGAGATAAATCTAAATAAAGGTGCCTTTATATTGTGGTCTGGTTGGCTGCGTTCGCTTGGAATTTGAGATTAATTTACATTGTGTAAGTTCTTAATTAAAGGAAGAAATTTGATTCTTTATAAAGTTTAATTAAACTTTTATCAATGTTTCCATTAGTAGGTTAAGCGGTGAGGCTGCATTGTTATCATGTATAATGATAAACAGAAAAGGCCTTAAAATATCATAAGTTCCAAGGCTTTAGCTCGAACTAATTGCACGATTCAGGTCTCACCACGTGGCAAGGTGGGTTCAGTATACTCACAAGTGCAGTATTGTAGTATTGTATTGTATTGTATAAGTATTGTAGACAATGGGTCTTTGATGGAGATTAAATAGGATTTTTAAACTGCCCATAAAGCCTAATACTTACTGCTTCGTGTTACCATCGAATGGGCAGAAATGTGTCATACCTCTCCTACATTTTAAAGATGACTACGAGCGCATTACGAAACCATTAACTACTAAAAAACGATCGTTTTAAAACGGCACCGACCGTTCGATTTAGCTTTTATTTTTGTTTTTCCCTGCCCGTTAAAACAAATGATACACGGGAAGCTGCGAAGACAGTTTTACAGATTGACCCATTGAAACAAAAACAAGTCGACGTTTTTCCCAGCACTCACAGCAGTCGGGGGCTCCTTTCCTATAATAAATCTTAATCAGATTGAAAAGCTGTTAGCTTGCGACTTTTTTCACAATTTCGTTTCGATACCAACGTGATAAATGTGCCGTGAAAAAGGAAATCCGAGCGGATATAGGGAAACAGGCAAATGAAATTTGGTTATGAGACGCCTTTTAGATTTGCTTTAAAGTGTTATTTCGTGGTCGTAGATCTGAAATCCTCGTCACTTATACCGTATTTCGATGTCAATAATGACTTTTCACGAGTTACTTTACGACTATTTACGAGAACCTTCTTTTCGTGTTCTAATAAAATTCAAAAATAATATTTCTTAGGATATAATTGAATTCATAATCCTCTTCAGTTGTGGTTTGACAAATGAATTTCAATCCCACAACCTTTTAATAACTTTCGGGCAGTTTCGCATCTCATCTGCAAACATAATGTTGTTTATTATAAACGAACCCATTAATCCATCTCTGTTCTGCAAATGAATTGTGCCGCTTAATAAAGATCTTCGTCACCGCCACGGACTTGGCTAATAAATAATTTATGCCTACAGAACGGACAATAATTAGAAATGTCATTAATTTCTTTTTCTTCGTATTCCGAAATCCGATTATACTTTTTGCCTTGCGTATTAAAAGGTCATGGCTTATTTGAAATAGCATTTGAAAAAATAACGAATTATAGAGTACAATTATATTTAATGTACAAAGAGTCACATTAATGTAATCTATAAAACACATCTATAAACATGGCAACACAAGACAGCCACACGTTTCCATTTCCTACACGATTCCAATACACCGAAAAATAAATATACAATTCTTCTTGTGTGAATACATATGAGACATCAAGACACAGATAACTTTCGGAGCTACGTTACGATTTGTAGCTATAGTGACTACATATTATAATAATTAAATGAATAATAAAATTAAAGACAGTGTTAAGTTAGCAAGCTGCGTAATAGATTATGTTTTTAGTCTACTCTGCGTTAGTCTAGCTTTCGTGCTTTGTACAATGTTGGTTTCACACAAGTTATGATTAATGGGACCTTAACTGTACGTCTTAAACTCTACATAGCTTTGAGAATTTGACTAGTCAAAATATACATAATATTAACTCATTACGAAAAGCGAAATGAGTATAAAATACTTTATCAGTATACATTTTGTTAACATTGTGCTATTATTATCGAGTGCCAATATATTTATGACGCTATTGTCATACAGGGGAAACCTACTTAGTAAAAATAGTAGCTACAGTGAGTTGTTATTATTCCAATATTTCGTAGGTTTATAATAAAAAAGGCCACTATTCTGCTATATCACTTAACATATTACTTTTTCATGCCAGGAAAATACCTAAATACTTCGCAGTGAAAATTAAACTGCTTGTTTTAGAGTTCTACATAATACCTTTTTGTTTAAGATAAGACAATTTTTAGCGAGGCCATTTTGTTTTATTAAAGGTGGAATAATTACTTAAAGCGTAATTGTTCGGCCTGACAGATACATAATGTTAAATAATTTATCTATACGTACCTTACAATACGAGAATTCAAGAAAATTGTACCTCGTAATATCCATTACTTGAGTCAAATTAAGTCTTATTTTGCGTGAGACCTTTCTTATTTAAGAATTAACGAGGAATTCCGCCCTGTAATTATGTGGCTCGACAAATTGCATATTTCTGCTCGAAATGCGAGTGAGGGTCAAATTTACGAAGGTTTACATTATTTTGTGTTTTTAGAATTGCTACGCTCTTAATACTGCCGCTAAAATATACTTAACTTACATAATTGGTACCTAGGGAAGAAATAAAAGTGTTTTAAAGATAACTTGATTTATATTATTCGTTAATTGTAAGAATATTATGTGGTATGCGCGATCTAATATAGTTAGAAAAGTTTGATTTTAAGAAATATTTTAAAACGGACTAGTGTCTGAAAAATATTGTTTTTAAAAAGTATTATAAAATCATACTTGATAAGTGTCTGTACACACGTATCTCTGTAATTAAAACAGGATTGATGGCCTTGTTTTGTTTTACGTATTTCGTTTATTCTTTGCTATTCTTGACGACAAATACGATTAAGTTTTTTATATTAACCCCCTGAATGAAAGCGTTTTCGTTCGTCGTTTAGACTTTTTTATTATTTACCAAATCGTTTTTTTGTACGTCCCTTAGTTCCCAATAGACAGCTAAAACATGATTAATTGCGTTTCACTTTTCAATGAATCGATAGGCTGTATGTTTAAATCATCGGCTTAGCCCCAGCAGGCGCCATATTGGCCATCCTTCGCGAAATAATCCCTCCATAAATAACTGAGTGACGCTTGTTTGCGGTTCCCCAAGAAAATTGGTTTAATTGCCTTTATAATTGGAAACACATAATGTATTGGTTGTATTATATTAAGATAATGAGTATTTTTATTTATTACTAAATGCGCCTGCGGATTGACCCCGTGGAATACTGTTTATGGTTAGCTATAAAAAATAACATATTATCAATAAAATTAGTCTCTTCCCCTCATCACATCAGTTATATACAAGTGAAAGGCTCCGCGAAATTGATTCAGCTGTTTCGGAGATTACCCGGAACACACAGACAAACAAAAATGTTGAAAATTTCGTTTTTGTTACGTACTGTATATACTTTCACCTACACTGATTAATAAGCTACTAGTTTGATATTACAAACAGATCCTTGTATTATATGTAAAGATAAAAAAAATGAATAACGAATCCATAGAGAATATCCTATATAGTCTATTGAAACATTTATTCAAGCGATTAGTTATAGTCATGCAAATATCCAGAGATTCATCTTAGTTGAACCTCATAAAGCAATGAAAGCGGGCACGTTCATTGATCAAGAATACGAAACTACGTGACACAGAAAGAATGACTATGGGTTTTCTTTTAATAAAGAACATTTACGTTTTAAATTTAGTTAATAATAATGAGCCTTTTAGGCTTTTTATCAATGATATTTTTTAAATCGTATTTTGTTCTAATCATTGCGAAACGACAATAAACAGCTTTGTAATACGAAGTATTGTGTATCCCCGTATTTAAAGGGTCATTGCACCGTCCGTTACACAACGGAGGCCTCTGGGGACACGTCCTCCGGTATCGTAATTAACACCCGGCAATGCGTATTCATTGGACCAATTTGCAGTTGACACAATATTCGGATAATCCCATAAACAGAGCTAGGCATATTGAATAAGAAATTATAGCACAACCGAGATAAGTATGTCCACGAAAGTCCTACGATTGTATCGTAACGGAAGGGTTTTTTTATCTGTATCTTGATCTCTCTCATAGTAAGAGGGTGTTAGGCGTCTACCACGCAGTCAAGTGCGGATTGGCAGACTTCACACACCTGACAAACATTATACATTTTTGTAACATCTCCAAGGTGTGCAGGTTTGCTCACGATGTGTTACTTCACTGTTATAGCTAGTCATATTTAAATAAAGTTTAAAACGCACGTTAACAAGTAAGAGGTGCAAGCTAGGATTTGAAACCAGACCTCACGGAATGCGAGGTTGAATTTGTTCGAATTACGGAGTCACAAAAACGGTTAGGTACAAATTTCGTTACTTAGTGCAGGTGTTTAATTATTACCGTGTCCATACAAATTATTGGGATCATATTTTAATTTACGCAGATTTTTTTTTTGCTTCGTGCGATCGTATCCATTACGGTTTTATTGCTGGGATTGAAATAGGCTTCTACTGCGTGTTAATACTCCTAATTACTCAATTACGGCATATAGAAAACCGGTATGGCTTCATCTATTAAATCAAACCATAAATTAATATTTGAATTTTAGAATATTGAAGCAGAAATATTATGAAATAATCTCTTAGATGTCATGTCGATGTTATATATTGAAAAAAAAATAAAGCAATATTTTACTACTACGGTAGTAGATGAAAAATACAAGCTTTATCAGTGGAACTGCGTAGGAAATTATTGTTTTCGTACTTCTCAGGTTAAGTTCTACGATTAAATCACGCACAACACGATATCTCGCTCGTCTGTATTGCCATGTTTTATTATTCATTTGTAAATTGGGTATATAAGAATACGCATGCCATTTCTATTCGACAATTGATCTATGACACAACCTAACTTTTGTTGGGAAAATAGTCCATCCTACAATGTGTCTTTATATTTATCATCATTTATCATCACAATATCCTCCAATGTGCCTTTATATTTATTATCAGTAACTGAATAAAACAAAAAAAAAACGTAAAAATAGGTGTCTAATTGACTATAATACTAATGGAGACAGTTAAGAAATTATGTTTTTTAAATTAATTTTAAAAACAGCTTCTGTCAGCTTAAATTTAATCAACTGTCATTTATGTCACTCTGAGAGTTGGCGGTCGATGTAACTCTGCGGGTGCCCAAAGCCGATATAGTAACGTATGTTTGTATCTGTGTACCACATAAACAATTTGAATTTGGAATGGGCAAGTGAACGCAAGGATGGGTTTTTGAATAAAACGACACTGACATATGGTCTCACATAAATTTATTTCTTCATATATATTATGTATAATTTTGTGAATCCACTGTGTCCCAAGACGCAGCGCGGGAACCTTTTACAAAATAATATTATTCGTCTACAAACTCCTACAAATATTACATTCACACTTCCCGTGATTTTGCATCCGCCATCTTTACGAGGGCTACCACGTTTTACTTTATACATTCGGTTTAGTTTTGTAATGCGTTCAGTATTATAAAAAAGTTGCAAAGAAACTTGTCACAGTAAAATATATTTGTTTATAAATCTTGAAAAAATATTTCTGTAGTAAGCGATTACGATGTAGTTAAATGTAGCAAAATGGTAGCCCTCGGTCCACGTGGCTTACGTATTCTATGGCTCTACAAGACACAGCAAGTCAAATATACAAAACGCAGAACGGCGAATAGATTACAGAAATTAATACTTTTGAAATTATATTGTTTAAAAAACATGTCTGATTACAATGGATTCAATCTGGATATTGAAGAATCGAATGATTTTTATTTATTACGGTTATAAATTTATGTAATAATGAAAAGAATCATTCGATCGCCCAAACTTACGTGATAGACATCGCAAAATTTATAATTACAGAAATGCATACATACAAGAGTACAATAAAATTGATACAAATATTACACAATAAAATATGCAATTACAGCTACGCAGAATTAAATCACGTAAAAAAAACCGATAAATTAAGTAAGAACACATTGAAAATTAGTAAATCAGTCTTTTACGTACAAATTAAATGTAACAATTTGATGAGTTTATGGAGAAACACGTAAAAACAAAAATGGCTCAAATATTAACACGTTCTTTGTACTAAACAATGGAATTATTTCGTTTTCATTTACAGCACCCTATTTATGGCAAATCGTAAATCAACTAACGCTTTGTTTAATTATCATTATTCGAATAATGTGGAAAAATAAAATTGATAATTACATTGCAAAAATAACTTATGCAACTGTACAGATAAAAAAATTGAAATGCATGATTAAAAAAAAATTTTAAGTCATTTGAAACGATATGGAAAATTCATGAATATAAAATTGCAAATTACATTGCAAAAGTAATCTTACACTACTCTGTACAGGTTTTCTTTAGTGATGGCATTTTATAGATACAATAGGCATAATAATATTAAATGAATTAAAATGGCAATCTTCTTGTTATTAATAAAAAATCTCGTATTCCATACTTTTCAAATTATAACCAACAAATAAAAAATCAACTCGTGGTCAGGATTATTAACAATAGGGCTGAATAGGATGTCGCCCAAAATCACAATGTACGATTTGTGAAAAACAATGTATCGATTTTTTGCGCGGGCTGGAGCTTTCATTCTGGGAATGTATTCATTTGTGGTAAAACAACGGTACATTATTGTTGTGTGCGATGCTAGTAGCTGGCATTTTGATACTATTGTAACATGTTGGTTATCAACATTTGTCATTACAGCTAAAATTGGTTGCAATCGTTATAAATGACATTTCTGTTCTGACCATATAATTATGGGGCTATTATAAAACTTTACGATTCAGAAAGTGTTGCCATACCATGCCAGTGACGAAAGGTGTATTGTTTAAAAAAAATGAAACATAATGAGCGGCATCATGAGATGAAACATGATATGAATCAAAGGAACTAGATAAAGTAACACAAATTGAACTTAACATACAAAAGTACATGCTTAAAACCATTATTGTTTTAAACTGTTTGCCTTGCTGCACGTGGATTTAAATTTTATATAATTAATCAATTCACATTTCGTACACGTACGTCGATTTGTCGCATTCCTAACTTAAGACTTAAAAAGACAAACAAATCAAAATATAATAAAACAAGGAGATACACAAGCACATAAAAAAGGAATGGATATAAAATAGAGCTACCAATACAGTATGTCATATCTTCAAAATATTGAAACAGGTCACAAATTTCAGACTATGTAAACGGAATATTTATCTACTCGATTTATAATATCCGACCGAATTTAAGAATCGGCGGGCGTTTGTCAAACAAGTGTATTTCGTTGAATTTTACCATAGACAAGCACAATTAAATATTTTGTTTCGACATAATATAAATTACAAATATCATAAGTAGGCGATACAAAAAAAGGACATTTTATTTAAAGAAATCATTGACCGGTTGTAAGCGTAGTTAAAAAGCATTACATTTGTATGGATGTAGAAGCTTCCCTTTCCACTAGTTTCAAGCTTCGAACGAGCTACATTATATGTATATACGCGATTCATAACGAGTATTAAATTTTACTATAACCTCAATTCAACAATTCCCATTTAATCTAAGAAGGTAATCCTCAGAATTTATTGATATCGATAATTTTTATATAATTCCGATAGCTACATGAAACGATTGGCAGTTCACTAACGATCGATCGTATAAACCGACCGAATACAGATTATGTAAAGTTTTAGAAGATTTTTATTAATTTAGACGAAATAGGAACTCTTTATACAGATTGCCAATATTCAATGAATGTGACAAATTAAAACTCCGTCTGAACTGTCAGTGTGTAATTAAGACGCCATTAATGTCATTCGGATACATGCTTGCTTCGTAGTGTAATGTAAAAATACTGTTAACCAAAACAAATAATCATTTTCTACACTTCATTTGCCATTAAACAATTGACTGTCAAATCAACATGGCACATTCGTTATGTTTTTCACATTTATCTAACGCCTTTTCTTACTTTTTAATTATACTGACACACATATAGCAGACATTTTTATTATGTATTTCCTAAATAACTCTTTTTAAAAATTGTTATATTTGTTTTCGAAAATAATGTAATTACTATTCTACATAACTTCCATTTATATTTGAATTTGTAACACGGTAACCCAATGTTGATATATTTTAGGAGGGAATTGAATTCATTTTCATATGACAACACTTACCTGTTCCGTTGTTCACTGACACTGATATTTCAAGTAACAATGGCGCAATGTTAACATGTCGAGTTCTTATTTCGTCCGAGTGAAGTGAAACAATGATCGCGTTTCGAAGACACCACAATATACCTATGTTAGAAGCTCAAATTTAACTTATACGTACATCGATATAATTATATATGTAGGTATAT
>DWEM01002896.1:0-11405 GCA_018245935.1 Agara belti belti | reverse complement strand
AAATATCTCTGTCCTTACGAACCTGACGTGCTTCGTCTACATTCGAAGCTTTCTTCAGCTTCCTCTCGTCCCCCGTCATCAAAAAATTACCCCCCCCCCCTTTAGCAAAGTTCACGTGCAAATTATGAAGAGTATACATCAATATACTATGTGTTTTTCTTCAGTTGTAACCCCTACAATATTAGGTTGCGAAAGCTTGCAACTGCAATGAAAAGTGGTATATAGATTTCCCTTCAAATACCACCTAAATGGACATTATTGCGTGATAAAATTTCTTTTGGTGATTGGTTTGATTTCTTGACGTACAATAAATGTATCACCTCATATTTTGCGTAACGATAATACGATAAAATTGGACGAATCGGATAAAATAAATAAAAGTTCCACGTACGCTTAATGAACACTTAATTGGTAGGTATATATGTATTACTTCCATGCTAATATTACAAATTAACAGAATGGAAGTATTTTATTTCGGGTAACACATAGTTACAAACAAATAAAACAAAAAAGAAAAAAAATTTAACATTTTTTTTTAAAACAATCGTACAAAAGAACAAAAACATAAAATAATAGTAATTCGACGTATTCTAAAGAATGTAGGTCTATGCTGTGATATAGTGCACCGCGAAAAGGTACGGACTCAGCTGGAGCCGTAACCCACGGCCCTGGTTTTCGGTCCGGCCTGGCTGCGAGGTAAATACGCCAGTCTCTCCAGCCTCTCGGGAAAGCGCTTAATATTCACAAATATATTCATATGATTACAACCTTAATATTCAAGCTGTACAAAATAAACGGTGAATATCTCGATGTTAATTTCGAGCGGTATTTCTCATCGCCATTCGTTCTATGGGACGCGGGTAAGTTGGATCAACACGAACAAATTAATATTAATAAGTGCGATAAGGAATAAAGAGTATTATAAAGATAAGATTGTATTGGTCCGCTTGTCGACATTATTATTATGATTGATACTTGTAATCCACGCGACAAATGTACGAACGGTTACTGAAACCTTATATGTACATCTAAATACCTACATAAACAGATATTGTCGAATGATAATTATTAAAATGTGTAATTAATATGGTTTGTAGATAATTGCGCAGGTGAGCGGATGCTTCTTTCTGATTTGATATCGTTTTATTTCGTTATTACTTATTTATTTATTT
This sequence comes from Agara belti belti, assembly GCA_018245935.1. Classification (NCBI taxonomy): domain Eukaryota; kingdom Metazoa; phylum Arthropoda; class Insecta; order Lepidoptera; family Hesperiidae; genus Agara; species Agara belti. The sequence goes on along the minus strand of DWEM01002896.1, from coordinate 10,233 downwards.
ATTTTTATAGTAATTTATAGATATAATTAATATATAGACTTTTTAATCTTACAGTTATATGGCTCAGAGATGTAATCCACTTACTATATTTGTTTCTATGATGCGGCTACTTATGAGAATAGTTTTCTAAAAGGTTTTTTCTTTCGTAAGGGGTACATATATTTTTATTCAGAGTTATGTAGTACAGTCCATATTTTACTATTGACGGTGTACAAACTTTGGATATAAAAAATTTGGTGTTAACAGAAATTAACATTAGATTTATAAAAAAATACTGAAAAGCTCTACTTTTGTTACCAGTGTATTTGAAAAAAGTGTGAGGTTATCCCGGTTCTATATCGGTTTTGGTACAGTGTAATATATATTATTAGACCTACTCTCTTTTCAGGTAATTTGGACATGTGTCTTGCATCACGTCTCTCCACGCAAGCCAACCTGGGCAACATGAAATCGGCTAAAGAGGTCATATCCATGGTCATCGGAAACATATCACTAGTACAGGTAATTTAATTTGCAATCAACTACATAAAAGTACAACCTGTATTAGAATATCGCTGAATAAACCTGTTCCCAGCTTTGGGTCATCAAATGGGTTGTAACGACCAATTCAAAAAGAAAGCAATATCTATATCTATACTTCTATACTTAATATTATAAAGACGAAAGATTTGTGTGTGTGTGTGTGTGTGTATGTAACGAATAGGCTCAAAAACTACTGGGCCGATTTCAAAAATTCTTTCACCGTTTGAATGCTACATTGTCACTGATCAATATAGGCTATACTAGCTTTTGCACGCGACTTCGTCCGCGTGGATTAGTGTCTTAATATAAGTATCCCAGGAAATTAAAATTCTGCCCAAAGTCATTATTCCACGCGGACGACGTCGCGGACATAAGCTAGTCGTTAATAAACAAAAATGTGAATCAGTACTCAACATGTAAAATATTGGACCAACTATACTCCCTTGTAACACACTTAACCTGAGATAACACTAACCTGAGATAACATTGCATGTTGCATGTAGCAATATACGATTATTATACTTCGTTATTTGCTTTGTATTGATGAAATTTTTATATTTGTCGTATCATACATCATATCATATCAATACATTAAATCAAAACTTGCGTATTTAGCGATTACGAATAAGTCAAAACGCTTCTTATGAATCTTATAATACAGATTACGAATATGCTCGATTAATGTACATTATTAAAAAACTTTTGAGCAATAGAATCAATCACACCTTGATTTAAACTGTATAAAGTGTGTCATGAATTATTGTTATTTTTAGTTAGTTATTATTAATAGTTTCTCACAGGTACAAGCAATAGTAGCGGCGACGGTGGTTGCATTTTTCGCGATTACCGTGAACGCGATCACCGAACGAGCTTTCAACGGTTCCTACGTCTTGCTGCTGATATCCTCCGCCGTCTTTACCGCTACCACCACGTGTTTCGTTTTAGGTGAGCTTTTATGTTTCAGTGAACTAACATAAGTAAATTCAGAGCTTTCTTTAGAAGTACTCGTAAAGCGAAAGAGTAGACAGCAGTTACAAGTTATCGCTGCCACCCATGGACAAACAGTAAGTGTCAAAGACTGCAGGAATAGGACTATTAATTTCGGTAGTATTAGTCGTTGATAAGACTACGAAGTTTTGATTTGTATTAGGAGCGCAGAAGAAGTTAGTATGTATTCATCTAGTTAATATGAAGGCAGCAAACATTATTTAATATCCGTTCTACTGAAAATTGGTCCAGACACAGTACTACTCTGAGGATTGAAGTGATCGTATGCTGTATAAGACCAACAAAAAATGCTTCGTTATATAACGTCGAATTAAAAATGTTTTGCGCGTAACTACTCGCCGGCCATTTTAAGGTTCGGGGTAGTAATAAATACATTAATAACTTTACAAATATTACATTTCGAAAATATTAAATAAACTATATTTATATATCTTTTCAGATTTTGTGATGGTGTTAGTAATATTTGGATCTCAGAAGTTCAAAGTGAATCCTGACAACGTAGCAACGCCGCTAGCGGCATCTATCGGTGACATCGTGAGCAACTCTGTTCTAGCCGTGACTGCCCAGTACATGTTCGAACAAATAAGTAATAATCGTGTATTACATTATTAGTGTAATAAATTAGGGAGTTTGAATCTAAAAGTTTAGTTTAGTATTTAGTTTAAATCCTTATATTTTTTCAATTTGTTTTCGATTCCGCTCAATCGATATTAAATCAAAATTTATATTTTTATTATATCTTTGTTTAACTTCTATTGCAGAGGTGTCGTTGTGGCAGCCAATAGCTTTGATGTGCATCTATTATTGCCTGTTACCGATGTGGATCTTCGTCGTGTGGCGAAACAAATACACCAAAACGGTCCTGACCACTGGATGGACACCAGTCATATCGGCTTTGTTCATAAGCGGGTGTGTATTCTATTACGATATTATATTACTAACCATTCGTTTCTGTTATTATTATTATTATTTCTTTCCTTTTTCATATGTTTAGTTACTTTTTGTTAAGGAAATAATGGTGCAACTGATACTACATTCACTTTTATTCCTTACTCCTCATTCAAGTTCTAAATGTCACATATCTCGATTTTTGAGGAACTGATTAGTTAGCGATTGTTTAAGTTTTGAAATACCTAAATTAAGCCTTATGGATTTTTATATCTCAGCAAAAGCATGTATCAATTCAGATGGTCACTAATCTGATGATTCCAAGACATTTACTGCAGTTGCCGTAACGAAACTATTCTTATCAATCATGTCCACAGCATCGGTGGTATTGTGCTGGACCAGGCCGTCGACCGGTTCCAAGGATACGAAGTGTTCCAACCGATCGTGAACGGCATCGGTGGCAACCTGGTCTGCGTGCAGTCGTCTCGTCTCGCCACCCACCTCCATCAGACGGCCATTCCTGGTATACTGCCGGAGAACGTCAGGATAGTTGAGTGGCCCTGGAAAACGCTGTTCTATGGAAGTGAGTATATTTAATTTTTAATTTAAAACACATTTTCAAAATGAAAATCGTTTTGATGTATACAGTCAAAACGTTATCGAAGTTATGTTTTTCAATTTTATACACCATTATTGTTTATTGTTGCAATTATTTATGCTCGCCATTAAATTCTATTTTCAATAAAATTATAAGTTGATAATATAAAACAGTTTCGTTAATTTATTAGATAAAATTTTCATAATATTTTGCGCTAAATTATATGTATTTTACAGCTAATGCAGCGAAGGTAGCCAGGATGTTGCTTGTGCTGGCTCTCTTTGGGCAGATCGTATTTATGATCGTCGCCGACTTCGTCTACCAAGGTTTTGTCAGCATTCAGGTGGCATTTGGAATCACTTACGTGACCTGCTCTATCTTACAGGTAATTATTTCAATTCAAAAGTGTTGTCTTGTTTACGTTATTTTGTAAAGTGCCGTTAGTTTTGAAGCCCTATTCTTTTTTAACCTTTTTTGTTATTTCCGCTACTGGATGCTTTTTATTCGTCTAGTTTCGGTTGTCAAATTTCACACACATTACAGAATAATTTGAATTATTCTAAGGTGTGCAGGTTTCCTCACTATGTTGGGATAAGAAGTTGAAGTTAAAAAAGCGGAATTTGTTATTTTAAAACTGAATTCAATACGTTAAGAAGAACTTTACTGAGTGGCTTAAAATTATTATTCATATGTCTGACGGATGGGGCTGCTGATGGGTCTCAAGTGCTGTGGATTATATTTAATATCCTGTGTCTTCGAAATTTCCCATAAGCCTCTATCGCTCAATAACTACAAGTAAGGTACAAGTGCTATAAATATCTGTTATTAAGTTGGATATGTTATCTGTTTCAGGTTATAGTACTTCTGTACCTGTCATTTATCCTGATCCACTTCATGTGGAAGAAGAAGAAGGATCCGGACAACGCCGCGATCCCGTACCTGACGGCTTTGGGCGATCTCTTGGGATCCATATTCTTAGGGCTGGCGTTCGTCATCTTAGCGATATTCGGCTTAGAGTACGGCAATAATGTACCAAACGGTACGTAAGCTTCATAAATTATAATATTTGGATAACGCTTTGATTTCTAACGAAGTGCAATACTGTTGACGTATCTTTCGATGTAGTAAATATTGTATCGAAGTGTTTCAGGTGTTCCTCTGAGATAATATTCGCAGATGTAACCCTTAACACTAATGACATACTTTTTCGGGTTTCATTTTTCCAAATACGATTCTCTTTGAAAGGTAAACGATTGAAAACAAGTATATTTACTGAGAAATTTCAATTGTAAATTTTAAGGAGTTTTTAACAGACAGTATTGCTATAAGGCTCGGGTAATGTAGCAGTGAGTGCCAAGAAGTAATTGTAGTTTTTACTTATAACGGTGTTACCAACGTAACTAGTGAGGTCTATCAATTTTTACTGTCAATTCCCTCCTGTCTGTTAAGAAATTACTAGTACTTTCTGTGATTAAAACTCTTTTAATGCTAACTAACGTTATTAGTACAACGTTATAGTGTTATTCAATTGTCAAGAAACCATCTCATTGCTAGTAGTGACACCTAGTTTTATAAAATGTCAACAAAAATTCAAACACCTAATGAAATAAAATGTCGCCTAATAATATTTTTTATTATTTTCCACAATTTTCAACATCGACTATGGATTGGATTTATCATTTATGAATTTTCAATTAGTACGTTTTTGAAATCGGAAAAGGTACTTCAACTGTGATATGTGTCCAAAAATGCGATTTTATTGCAATTGCCATCGTTTTAAAATTGTATTGACATCTGAATGTAAAGATGTACAATGATGATAATATGTGACTGTTCTGCAACGTGATAGAACGTAACTGGTAATGAAGTGGAAACAACAAATTAATTTACGAATTTATTCTACATGAAATTATGCTGTATTATGAGTGTTCAGTATTGTTATTTTATTTATGTTCCCATATTGTTTATATCAGTAAGATTATGTTATTACGGTTGCGTTTTTATTAAAATTGAGAAGTTTTACTAACTTACCTACTAGATGATCGCCAATTATTTATTGACATTAATTCGGGTATAATTTTACGTTGATTTCTTTGATTCCAACTGTAGGCAACTGAATATTACAATTCAGCGACACAAAGGAGTTCCTTATGAAAATCATAAAAAAAAAATGTCGTTTAAAAAAGATAATAAATGTGTCCTACTCTTGCATGTTTGTTTAGCCGTTATATAGCTAACACGTAAAAGACAAGATCAATAAATCTTAGTAAATTGTAGATAATTATGTAAATATTATGTATTTATTAATTTAGCGGTGCGGTTGTTAATCGCGGAGAGGTTGGGGGAGGCGGGTATAATTGTATTAGTTGATGTTTTAGGGCCCTCCGTCTTTTGTGATTCTTTGTCACGGTGACATTTGGTCGTCTATTCAATTGCTATGGAGACGGGAGTGCGCTCGCTGTGGCAACACAATAATACGGCAACAAATAGTGTTGGCAACCCACGACACTCCAGGTGGTGCGGCTGTCACCAAATAACATTCTGTCAATCGGCTGACAGACGCAACCTCTTTTAAATCCATTTGCGGATGAACGAATGAATGATCTTTTTATCATCTTTTTATCAGCCAGTGTCAATTGTAGTGAGAGCACGGTGGGTAACAGACGACAGAAAAGTCACGGTGATTAAGAGATGTAAAAGGCGCAGGGTCTAACAAATCCGTGATTTATAGCCTCTTTTATCACAAGCTCAGTTAGCGTCCAAACACATTATTTTTAAGTGTGATTTGTATGGCCGAGGGATATTATTTCTTTTTAAATAACTGTAACTACGACTGAACGCTGTTAGGACTTCACTCCTATTTCAATTTGGTTACATATATCTATGGTATTCAACCGTTTTATATAACAAAAATAGAATTACATAATTCGAAATATTGGCGCTGTCGTCTCTCTTGCACTGGTAACACTAAATATGTTTCACAATTATTATAGGTTGGTTGAGATTTTTTGTGATCTAGTATAAAAGAAAATCGTAGAAGTAGCATCACCGAATACCGAAGCTACCTTCGGTAACGATCTTTGGCAATTTTAACAAAAAGCATTTCGTGCCCTAGTGAGTGAAGTTCCTTACTATTATTATAATTATAATATAACATAATTATAAATCAAACTCTTTTATATCAATATTTAATTCAACTGCTTGATCTTCTAAATAAATAAACGTAAACTATCATTTAAAATTTGGATCCAGGTATTTAATTTTAGTATTAACAACTTATGGTTAGAGAAAAGAGTACAATAAAACAAAAAGTATTAATGGGCCTAAAATAATTATTATTACCTAACTACATAATATCAGAATTACAATGGAAAAATTAATTCTATTGTTAGAATGTTGTTAAAATCTAGAAGAAAGTATAAAATGTGTACGTGTGTTTCGTATGAAAGTGTACGACATATTTAGGTCTAGCCTTTTGTCTATTACCATCGCAAAATATTAAAATTACCTATCGATATAGTGAAATACAAAATGTATAAAAATATTTTTGCTATGAAAGGTTAAAAAAAAATATTTAAAGAAATGCCAACCGTCAAATGTCAAATAACTACTGATATTAAAAGTAAAGGCGCGAAAATGTCAAATGTCAAAACTATTGATATACAGACAAAATGCGGGAAGCATACATATTGCATATTTTTGTTGTGATAAATCTTAAATTTATTGACAATATAAAAAAGTACAGTGGTTTTGTTTATATTTGATTGTTCTCAACACAAATGTGCTCTCCTAAAAATAATAATATGTCACAGAAAATGTGACCGTATTATATAGCATTAAGGTATATTTTTGATTGAATGAATGTGATACAAATGAGATTTTAATGTATATATAGATAATTGTTATGTAGTATGTAAGTGAAGACGCCTGATGTTGGTTCCCATGCATTAAATAATGAAGACATTCATAATAATAATAGTTGTTATAATAGAAGATAGAGAAATGTTAAAGCAGTATTCTAGTTTTATGTAATAAGGTGCAATAAATTTATATTTGTTCCAAAACAATCCAATTTCAATGTGAATTTGTCTTATTTTTATGTGATTTCGTTTTATCCTGTTTATTGCGCATTTAATTTTAATTATTGTAATATACTTTCATTTTTGTCTTTAAAATGATCAATCGTGCTCCCCTAAATATGCATTATTTCTGCAATAATATGTTTAATTATTAAAGAAATATTGCAGAAATATATATCCTATGTGAAGGTAATCTGTAATATTTCGGAAGTACCTAAAACAGCATATATTATATACTTTTTACATAACACTCGATAAAAATTGTATAACTATTGTGGTAATAATTAAATTACGAAGACACTGTATCCCGTTCAGGAACACTATTAATTTACCGATTGCGTATTTCATGTAATATGAATTTGAAATTTCAATTTCAGAACGAGGATTGCTTTAGTTTTTAATCTGTTGAATGTATTCGTTAAATTCCGGCGCTGTACCTCGCTCTCTAACTTAAAAACACCGCTATACATGTTTGAATACTTTTTTAAAATATTTTTTTATACAAATAATTTAATCAATCTCTCACTAATATCACAAGCATCAGTTACCATAATTGTAATGAACATTGTATGTATAATTGTGTATTTTTTACCATTGTGGATATTTTCGTTGTTTTTTTATCTTTAAACATAAAAAGCTATTAGTTTTTATTGTATGACATTCCATACGAAACGAAAAAGACAATTTAGCGTATAGATAACATAATGTAATTATTTGTGATTTAGTTTTTATGTAATTTAATTAATTAAATAATTAAAGTGATGTTACATGAATTTTTTAATTGAATTTTTGTAGCGAAAATTAAGCCTGATATTATTTATAACACACCAATTATATGCAAATAAACTGAAAATTACGACAAATTGTTAAATCAATTTTCATTTACACTTATCTGAAGAAATAGCCGATTTTTCGTATGAAATAACATGTTTCTAAAATGTATTTTTATGTACCATTTAAATTTGTATTTACACGGAATACGTCCATTATATTTCTATCAGTTTAGGCACGTGATGCTGGGAACACGAGTATTTCAAATTATGCGGACGATAATATTCTAAATTTTTAATTGCATAGTTACCTATTTTGTACACGATTCAATGATTTTTAGTAACTTGTTAAATCGAGCAAGCCTGAAAGTATAAACATTGTGACTTAAACCAGATCTTATTGCCGAGTGTGAAAAGGATAGCGAATGCATCTATCCGTTTCGCAATGTTATTAAAATCAACATTGTTATTAGCGTTATCATTGCATGCCTTAATGTATTGTATTGTCGGTGATGTAAACGCAATTTTTATTTAAATAAAAAGAAAAGGAAGTTAACTATGTTGTTGTATCATTAACCCTGCCCACTGCCAAAGATAAGAGAAACAGATAAACAGTATTTAACAAGATGCTATTTCACTTCAATTTTTTATGAAATTGTCCGCTAGTATCTAATTTTACACAAATTCAGAGATAGGTTATGTGGTATCAGCAACCCTCTACGATTTTGCTTTCAAGACGAAAATCATTTTCTAACGCGATTGGTCATCTGTTCAGATTTTTTTACTTAATTTTTAATGGCATTAAATTAATAAATGCTGCTTATTAATGCAATTTGGAAATTGTAAGGTACAGTATTTAAAAAAATTGTAAATGATGTTGTTTTAAGCAACATTTAATCGTCTTTCGTGCAAATTATTTTTAATTTATAAATGAAGTAATAAATAATATTAAAAAATATTTGTGTAATCATGTGATTAACAATTACATTAAAATAATGTAGACCACATGAGTGTAAATGTCAAATGCTATTGGATTACTAATTCGTTAACTAGAGGGCGTTAGTGTTGCATTTACTAAAATACACATATAATCTCACTAATAATTAACTGACAATATACTACATTTGAAGCCTTTAAATTTCATGTTAAATACGTTAATATCGCCATTTAGAGGAATCTAAAATACCTAAGGTTCTTGCAACAGAAAATATACACCGTTAAGCGTTCCCAGTGCCATCTAGTAGTAACTATGTAATACTTTGCGATGGTAACGCCATCTGTTAAAAAGAAGCCGAGGCTTATTTGACACCTGATTATGAAATTAACGATTATGATCGTGTTCTGGAAATTGTTCAATCCAGAACAAAAAACATAATTACAATTGATGGTAAATGACTGCAAATTAAAGCAATATCTGCATTTATGTGTTTCTGCCACTGCCTGTGCTGTTTTGTAGGTAAATCTTTTTAAAGGTGCAGGTATGTTTATCTACTTACACCTAAGACAAGGTATATTAAGCCTTCGTGTGCAATCAAAGGTTTTCATCTCTCGTCTGTTTATGATTCAATCGTTTTTAACAGGACGAGGGTAGCGAGTTCGAAAATTGAATTCAGAATTAAGAGAGTTAGGTCCGCTTCAATGATGTCAAAATCCAGCTAGAAAATAGGAGTTTGAAGCCTTGACCCATCTTATAGCCATAAGTATTTAATCTTCTTGTTTCTTGTTGTCTATGACCTTAAAAGAACACTTAACATATCCGGCAAGACACCTATTTGCAACGGCAAACAATCCCAAAAGAAAATTTCTGAAGGTTCTTAAAATGACCTGAAACCTAACGACAGAACAAACTGAATCATTGTTAATCAACAATAAATAAATCGCATTTGTTGTCGCAAATAAAATCTAGGACGAACTATTGTACTATCAACTGCGCTCAAGTTTAATTGTCTTTACAGGTCGTTTTCGATGTCCAGTAATGCCAGGTTTACTTCAAGTGTTTAAGGGTTATTTATTTCATTCGCCTTTCTCTAGTGTTTGAATAACATAGAATAGAATAGAAGAAAAAAAATTATTTGGTCAAAATACAGTTTTTACACAGTTAAAAGTTCGCATATTCTCTAAATAAGTATTCTTGTAATGTGTACACCAGCTTGGTAAAATTCAAAAAAAGCTTTAATGTCGCTATCAAAATGTTGAATTGCAATTTAAGCAATATATTTCACTCATCAATAACCATAAATGAACTGTCAATAACTTTTGAAAGCGTTACCGCGACGCTTAACGAAGTCTCTATAATTCCGTAACTATGACAATCTGCGTAGCTGCGTGGTCGCGTGTGACTTCGGAGGTGTCCGAGGCTCTCCATCCA
>DWEM01002895.1:0-11407 GCA_018245935.1 Agara belti belti | reverse complement strand
CACTCTATCTATTTAAAAAAACCGCATCAAAATCCATTGCGTAATTTTTAAAGCTTTAAGCATACATAGGGACAGACAGCGGAAAGCGACCATTGTTTTATACTATGTAGTGATGATTCTTGAGAAAATAGAAACTATTAGCGAATATTAATATAATAAGTGACCGAAAACTTGAAACAAAGTTGTATACAAACTCTATTTGCAAATACAACAATTAATAACACTGTCTGTATCTGTACCTAGTATCTGCGTTCAATCATTTTCCCAAGTTGAATAATTATTTTGAACAGCGCGTCCTCGTCATTCCAAATATTGTGTCCTATGTGTATAAATCTTTCAGTTTACACGTAAATCACCGATGAGTCTATTCCGTATCAGTTACGACGTGAGAGTGTTGTATTAAAACAGATTAATGGAATTAATTAAAAAAAAAAAATGGTAACTCCAAGTCTGTGAACTATACGAAACTGACAATACGATATTTGATATATTGCTTATCAATTACGAGGTTTAAACAGGAATGTGATAACATTTCAATAAGTATTATGATTGGACAGACTTATACAATTCGTTTATCCCGTTGGCTTTGAAAACAGAGATTTAATGATCGCAATAAAGTTATAACGCAAAGTTGGCCACTTTCCTAAGCGAGCGTAGCGCGCATGCGCAGCGTTCCATTCACAACCAGTGACGTGACGCGCTAAACCGGTACGAATGTCTTGCACGCTCTATTTACCATCGTTCGCCCGTTACTTGTTGATATTCCAATGTTTAATGGAACTATTGTTATGATATTAAATATAGCACCGATTTTATATTTAATGCGGTAATAATAATCTGCGAATAAATGCCGGCACCGGCATCGCACCGTGCCGGGCGCAGTGGGTCAGGCGAGGCAGTACGGGCGGACCTTGCAATGTCGCGGCGTGACGCTCAGCTGACGCATGACGGGCCGCCCGCCGCCCGCCGCCGTCGCCGCCCCGCGTTCATTGCCTCCGCGGCAGCCGTGCAGAGCGGACGTATCGTATGCCATATTCAACATTTCATTCATAGCCACGAATTTACACACGATTTAAAATTTACGAAGACGATGAAATTCAGACACCCAACGACGCCCATCGGATGTGTTTAGTACTGTGATCTACGGCGAAACGTTTTGATGTGATTGTGACTCGCGCAAAATAATGCTGAAGTGCGGTGACGACCGGTGCGAAAGGTCGGCTTGTGTAAAAATAACTGCGGAACCGGGCAAGCTAAGCAGTGGAATGAGGTTTGACGGCACGTTGTAGTTGAGGTGGGGCGAGACCGTATGCGCCATGTTATAATTTCCCTTCGCGTTCAATGTGCAAACCGACTGACTGAACACTGCGCTGTGCCTACTTCTCTTTCTCTCAATGCCGCAAAAGCGTGCCTGTTGTACGAGACGAGTGGTTCATCCCGGTCCGCGGTTCAATTCTAACGACCGGTTAGACTTCTCTTACGTACATGGTTTTCGCAATGACTTAGAAAGAGTTCACTGGTGTGAATTTAGTTTTGTCTATGATTGGACGAACTTACCGATAAATAAACTGCAGTATACCGACGCCTACACTGAATAATGTATTTTTTGAAGGTTAACAATAAACGCAGTAGTGTTTTCGATAACGATGAATAATAATTATTATCGAATTAATATTGAATGTCAAATGTGTGTGTGTATAATGCTACATAATTTACAGTTTATAAACAACAGTTCTAAGTAGATATCAGTTGCAGTGTTTGTCGGTTATTATTTTAGACGAGTGTGTCACGAGTCGGGAAGGCTATCGTCGTTAAATAAGGATGTGGAGGTGTCGAACAGTCGACGACGACATTATATTTAACATGATAAATGACTTAGTTTATCTAGTTAAATTCGGGTGGCTAGTGACAGGCGCGGAGCCGGGGGCCAGGCAAGCTACGGGGCGCTAGGTGTCGCTGACCCCGCGGCCCCGAGCGCTTGCCTACGTTCTCCGAGGCCGCCCGCTCGCACCGGCACACTTTTCTGTCCGATTAACACTTATCACACATATCTGCACACATTAGAATAACACAAATCGTAAAAAAATAAACTCGGTAAGTGACCTTGGCATTGGTGATTTGCATAATTTATGTATTTTTTTCACTCATTACGCTGAAATCTATTAAAAAATACACTTTATGAAATATTCGAAATTTAATCTGAACGTTGAGTAACCGCTTGACTCGCATTGCTATTTTCAGACTTCTATTCGTGGAACGTGTTATGTTTACGTTACGCGATGTCGAACGAAATATCTCGTACTATGCACACAAAGTACCGCTTAAGTTTTCGTACATAATTACAAGAACCGACGTAGATCTCGTAATGACTCGAATAGGTTGGAATAATTAAATCTTATCCCGTTAGTAACGAGGAAAAACATAATAACTTCAGGTAAATCGATAGCGTTCATTATTGTGTTGCGGAGGAAAGCCTAATCGACATCAAGGTGACTGCGCCGTAAGCGTGCCACGACACCACAATAGTCTATTATTAGCGTATGCCATCATGCAAATGTTTGTCGCACTCGTACAGTGAGCGCTAGCGCCATCGTCAAACCAAATGCATAATATCAATCTCGTATCTATGCATATTCTGAACTATATATGCTACAAACAATCGGTAATGCCAAATCACACTGAAAGGATTCAACTCACCATTTTGAAATCGGGCACTCGCTGAGTTTCTAATAGTATCTCCCCTGCGCTCACCTGTAAACACGCGATCAATGCGCTCAAGTAAACTAAGTCATTGAAAGCCCCTCTCGAAAAGTGTAACATAACATTTTATAAAGCTAGTTATTTCGATACGACACGAAAACTTTACTCCCACATATCGCAATTATATCAACACAACTATCAACTTAAATTACGTTACTCGTGAAGATAAAATTGGCCAATATTTATCTAACAATAAAAAACGGTGCACAACAACACGGTAATATGATATAACAAGGTAAATAATGTTTGCAATAATAACGTTCTTCAATACTTTCCGATTGATATAAATACATTTCGAAGTGGGTAATTCGACAGTGGAAAAATATTTTTAGGCGTATTGAAGTTGCATTTCATTGCGTTCAGTCAGGCAGAGAGAGCACTAATCCGTTTGTAGGAAGGTTGGTTACAAACGTTCATTTACCGAGACTATTTACGTCTGTCCGCCATCTTGTCGTCTAATGACGAAATGGGTAGTTTGGCCTCACGGTGATAGACCGAACGCCAGATAAAAGAACGAAGGTTTACACATGATAATATCGACATGTTTCGAAGACCGAATGAATCGCTTACTTTGAACAAACTCAACATAATATTTACTCACTCAAAACCGTTCCGGTGAGCAACAAATGGGACGTGATCGATAAACTAGATCATTTGAATGACCAATAGAACAAAACAACAACGTATAAAACCAATGCCCCGGCGCGGCAAAATGACGCGTCAATAAGACGAGCGAGGGAGTCCGGGAGAGGGGCGGGGGCGGGGGAGCGGACGGAGGCGAGACACATAATGGAATTACATATCTACCACATCACTTACTTGGCCGAGACCACAATGTACGCGTATAAATATGTACACAAGCGCATCGCGAGCCAGCAAAGTACGAACGCGGACGGCGGCTCAGGTGGGTAAACTGGAGCCGCCGTACTATCCGACATCACGTGATTAGCTCAATACGATCGGCCTACCTCTGGCCGCATTTCAACATCCACGGATTAATACGCATGATCACTTTCTTCGATATTTAATAGAGACAATCAATTTAAAAACAGTTACTTCTATATTTTGGACATCGCGATCTTATAAGTAAAGCAGTTTATTTACAATCAATAGTTTATTGAAACAGAGAATTATCAATTATTTATCGGAGCCTATCAATATAATAATAAGTATTTCACATCAATTTAAGAATCCGATATGTTTAAATAGCTTCGCTGTGTTGCCCACAAATGGCACATCAATGACGCGATGCGACATCTAACATTTAAAAGCGTAGGTATCGTATCTACAACGATTTAATTTAATTGGAATTAACTTGCGTTTCCACTAATTGAGACCGCGTGCAGCCATTTTCTTTTGTACACGTAAGCGCGAGCCGGGTCGATGACGTAGCTCAATGATACATAGCAACGTCTCCACGTTACCGATAAACTGTACTAACAACACACGGAGCGCAGGAAGCGCGTCGCAGAACAAAAGAGCCCGTATCGAAAACATCACGCTCGCACACGTAATGCAAAGCTCTTGAACAAAATCAATGTACGTTCCTTTATCATTAATGCGAATTAATGAGACCACTTTTTAACAAAAAAAATTCAACACAATGTATTTATAACAACCGATTCCGCGTTATCTGACGTACGTATGAGCCTATTATTTGACATATCTGTCACAAAACAATGTCTGAATGCTGTTAGCAAAACACCTACCCATATCTAAAATAAAATTGTATTCAATGATACATATAACATTCTGTAATAGTTATATTGCTCGTGATAAAAATAAAACTTCAAGGACGATTGATAAAAAATACGAAATTCCTATGCATCAGCCAATTGCCAATTGACTGAATTTATTCAGAAAAAACCTAATTATGTACGTTACATATACATAATTAGTACAAATAGTACCTACTACAGGGAAAAAACATATTTAGTCTAAAAAGCGAACACGCGAAGGTAAGTACTGGTAGTAGTAGTCATTTACAAAATGAAGTTCGTTATATACAAATTTACGATAATAATAATTTAATCATTAATAAAACGAATGATGACTGCACACATTTATGTCGACTGACTAGACGGCGCTCGATTACTTACTTAACGTATCAAAGAAATTATGTACGATTTTTATATGATAAAATAAAAACATTATACTGAATATGCAACAGATATGCTTTTTATTTATAACCCCCCTATTTGATTTTCGAAATCTGGTATCATGATGACTACGAAGGGCATGGAAGAAATATGGGTTTCGGATACATATTCGTATTACGAAAAAATACAATATGTAAGAGAACTGACCTTGGCGCCTAGAAAGCGAGCTTCCAGCAGTTCCTGCTTACGAGGATCGAGCGCCGCCTGGAAGTGCTCCATCTTGACGCCAGCGCCTGCAAATAAACTTACTTAAGTTCCTAGCAAACTAATAAATTAATGTTTCATTTTCATCACGGAACAAAAATAGCTCAGAAATTCAATTTAATTGCTGTCAGCAGACAACCAATTAATTTTATAAACCATAATATATGAATTAACATATTATGTAGAATTAACCCTATGTAAAAACAGAGCAAGTGCAGACGATTTGCAAGTATTGTTAAATAAACAAATTAACAAAAATACACCATACAAGGATGCTCAGGTTTTTCAATGTTGTAGTCACGGCAGAACAATTCGTAATTTTTTTTAGGTAAAAATTGTTGATTACCTGTTAAGATATTTATATCAGAATTAGGAAGACCTTTCCTTGGTGTTTAATTACCATTACTCAAAGACGAAAGCAACTTATTGCGAATTCGAAGATTGTATTCTGACAAGTAATAGCTTTTAGGTACTAAAATAAATTCAGGGTTTCAGACCATGATCACTAAGTATATATATAATTTCTAGAAGGTGTTTTTTTCGGATGCGTGAGATCACCCTGAATTATTTATCAAAATTAATGATTCAAACACCATTTTAAAGCTTGTATTTTCTACATTTGGCGAAAAGTTATCAAACATAGTAAAGATAATCTGTCGATTTATTATCGTTTTATTTCATAAAAAACAGTAATGCCATCTGTTGACAACTAAAAACAATTCGTCCTACCTAACACGTCAGTTGTTACATTCTGTAATTATTCAAATTAGCATAAGCTATATATACATATACCTATAGCTTATGCTATATATTGGTATATATTACAAACGTAAAAATATATACATGTATAAAAATATCTCTAAGGGAATTGTTAACGATCCAATACTATTGCACGAATAGTTTGGATGATTAGTTTGGGCAATCCTCTAGATAGAGTGATGTCGCGTGATTGTAACTGAATAATTTTTTGCACAAAAGAATCAGCAACACGGCACTGAGGGCGGAGGGGAACGGGGTTCTGGCGCAGTATCTGGAGCAGACAGTCGAGTTGCGAGAAGTTAGGTACAGTTATTTATATAGGTACGTATGTATGTTCAATGTACATATTGATCGCCTCCCGGGCCACTCGCCACTATGATCTCACCTCCATCCTCTGTGACTCCCCCCTTGCCCCCACCACACACCCACACCCTGCCGCATTGCCTTTAAGGCCCACAACGAACCTCTGTCATTGCCGAATTTGACCCACGTGACGGATGGCGAAATTCCGAATTTAGCTTTGTCATTGTGTTATGAATATTATTGTCTAACACTCTATTGTCAATAATAACAAAAGGAGTCGTATTACAACTACTATAGACCTGTATTCCTTTTTTAGATTGACACTATGTTGACGACGACTTACGTCTGAACTGGATTGGTCCCTGTATCCCATAGATATGCGCTAAAGCAGCAAAAGATTACTATACCATAAAAATATTCCTAGCATTTTTTTTATATTTAAAAAAAGTGCTTAAGTACATAATGAATGAAGGTTATTGAACTTTAATGCGTCGTTCAACTGATTCGATATATGTAATTTCTAGAATCCGTAATTCAACCCGTGCGTCCTCACAACACGACAGTAATCTTAAACGCCAACCGTGTGTAACACAATCCGCGAAGAGGGTCGCGCTCCTATCGATTTTATAGAATCCTCTTGCACCAAGGTCATGATACGATTATACTGGGAACGCTGTCTGCAAGTCCAAGTCGGAAACCGAAATAACAGTCAAATGTGTTAATACGTTATCAAAGTTTCTTTAAACTCATTGGTTTAAACATTAAAGAGATTTATTATGAACACTTAGAATAATTTCTTTATTATTG
Source organism: Agara belti belti (assembly GCA_018245935.1). Classification (NCBI taxonomy): domain Eukaryota; kingdom Metazoa; phylum Arthropoda; class Insecta; order Lepidoptera; family Hesperiidae; genus Agara; species Agara belti. Next base: position 4,415 of record DWEM01002895.1, on the reverse strand, counting down.
AATGTATAGTTAGTTAACTTTACACGTATTGGTTTAAACAAATTTGTTGGATCGTGCGTAAATAAATGTATTGTACTGTTGTTTGGAAATTCTTCAAAAAGTCTTTTGTACCAACACATTACACGTAATACATAAAGATTACTTAATTTTTTTTATGCGGTTTTAGAATTAAAGTAAAATTTAAGGCCAAGGGCAACAGTTACGACCGTTATTGGTTGAAATGAGAAAGTAATTTTTATCTTTTCACCAAAATAATATTATATGTTCGTATGGTATACGTAATAAACACATTTTTTATTTCAATGTTATTTAGTTTTTGGCAAGCTACGAAGGCTGCCACGTGTAGCGCAATAAAAAACGATACGTGGTCTGCCCACTGTTTTCAAGTACGTTGTGATTAATACGATTAAAAACAAATTCGTCACGGTCGAGATGACCGTCGTGTATAGTTTTGATCAAGGGTGAACAAATGATAAAAGGACGAAAAGAGAATGGACGTTGGTCTACATTGGTATCGCGTATTTCAAGGACATACTGATCCTAAATTAGCGGTATTAGGTTTAACTCCTTGTATCGAAAACATCACGAAGAGTAAATTTTCTGAAATGTGTCCCAGGTGCTAGCGCCCAGCCGCCCTTTTGAGAATGTCTTCAATATACGCAACATTGACGAGAAATAATATTCAAAGGCAGAGTGGCCATCTGTTTATGACTTTTGTTCTTTTTTAATTACTTATCAGCTCAACTTAATTTATTTAATTAATTTTTTAGTTACTTAATTTTACTACAGCTCTCGTTGTTTTATTTACATTTTTACAACTTCTTCATGGACTGTAAAGTTACATATGAAATATTTTTTACGCAGAATTAACTTTTGTTACTAGTGACAAAACTTTCCCATGAATAACATTTATTTTAAGTATTTACTAATCTGTCAAAAAATCCCCACAAAACTGTTTCAAATTGTTTTTAATTACTGTTAACATGTAGCAAATTAAAATACATTTAGATCTGTCACTCAATCCAGACTAATATTTTAATTACGAATGTGTTTGTATGTCCTTCTTTGATTTTTGGTATGGAAATAATTGAAGAGCTAGAGAAGTTACACATAACGAAGTTTCATACATGTTTGCAAAATTGCTCGAATTGTACAAATAAACGATATAACCGTAAATGATAAATACATGACACAGTAAATAAACTCGTAAGTGTTGTTCTTGTTATTTACGTTATTATTTTTTCGTAGAACGAAGAAATGTTACTTATTCACACTTCACTTTTAGACGAACAATAATAAGTAAACAAGTTGAAAATATTTCTATTAGAATGTGTGCTTGTAAATCACGATGCATTTTTTTACTCACGATTTCGTCGAAAGTAAAAGTTTTGAAGTAAGACCAACACGTTAAGACGTAAATGCTTGTTACTTTAATATAATTTTAACATCAATTTATTTTAGGATAGTCTTATGTTATATACCTACATACACATTTTAAGCATAATTCCTTTAACATTACTGTGCCGTGACGGTCGATGCGAGATTTCGTTTTTCAATCGTATGTTTTTTGCGATTTTCCTCGCAGATTAATATGTTTATCAGATTATTCAATTAGCACCGAATACTTCTACTGAATAGACTGTAGGTACACATATTGCTTATCGTCGTGCTGCGCCTTCAAAGAGTCGCCCGCATGCATATATGGAAGTTCGGAAACGCACGATATTGATGCCGTATGACATAAACGCAATTCTAAGAGCTTGCTAGTTAGCGTGGTGTGATAATATTATACGAAAGTACAAAAGGGGGCAACCTTTCACAAAATGTGAATATGACATGGGACGTCAGTCTAGTGTGCCTACCTTTTGAGAACTCGAAAATAAAATACAATTGATAAAAAAAGTTATAGCGACGAAAGTTAAAATTGAATGAAGCATCGATAGATATTTTATTGCTATTCTTGTTCAATGACGACAAAGCACTACAATTTATAATCAAACAACGTGGGTAACTGCAACTTGGCAATATCGCACCAAGCATGGTTTTCGTCTTTTTCTTACACACGTGATCGTAATCAATGTAATATGATAAGGTAAAAATGCACGGTTTGCGAAAACGACCGTTGTGGCGTTAATGACGCGTTTCCCACACAGTCTGGACCATAAACACACTATCACATTTTTTGTTCGTTGTGTCGGCGACTGGATTTCGAGTGATCATTATAAACACTTGTCAGGATTGAATTAACTGTTAATTGCGATGATTCTAAACGACGCAAACGTGCTACAATTGTCTCCTCCTCTCAATTTGTACACAAGAAATATGACATACAATAAATACTCTTGAATACATTTTACATTACGAGAATCCAAAAAACTAAGATCAATATTTTTAATACAGGTACGTGATATCCTCAAAACAAGACACTTTAAAAATATCAATATCAGTGATTAAAATATGAAAGTGAAATGACAAATTTTAACGAATACACAAACTGATGCCGTGGAATTGTTAATGGTTTCGACTTTTGATTTTACATTAATAATATCAGAGAAGAATTTACGATGATTATGTACCCAAATATTGGCTCAAGCTTCACTCGGCATTACGTACTTATTAATTTCTTTACAAATCTAACACGGACCCTATTGTATGCTCCCTATAAATTGACCTATAAAGTTTATGGGGTCGCGTTGGATCGCGACGCAAAAAACAAATAAGCCTTTGACTCGTAGGAGGGTCTGCCTCATTTGATGTACGAGGAACGCCACTCCCAAACGATAATCATATATTCAACAATTATTATTAAATTTATTAGGAAATGAGCTAAATTTGTAATACAATTATATTTATTACAGCCGGATGTTCACATGTTAGATTTTTACAATACCGAATGATATCCATCTTTTTTTATTCTTTCATTCGGTGAGATCGAACCTCACAGAACCGGGTTAATTCATGGCGAAAAAAAAAAAGCCAAAACCGTATTCACAGTTCATATTTTTGTATATTACAATTGACGGAAATATTGTTGGTTAATGAACCCTATGTTTCGGTATAAATGACATTGATCGATCGATTAGGAAACAGTTGAACAATGCAAAATTGGCAAAAGCGAAAAGGGTGTTATGTAATTCACACTGCGACACCGGAGAGCGTTGCGAATGTGACGAAACTAAGTATCTAAGTTATAGATAGCACTGAATGTTTCGCCTGCAGCCCCCCACAGGACATTCGACATTTTAATGCTTTCCCACGAACACGAAATATACTGAACACACTTCCCCGTTGCCCCGTTACCGACATTAGCAATGTTATACGATAAAAGGGCTTTTTGAATCACAAGCATTGGTTAAATATCATTGAATTATAAAGAACACGATCCAAGTATGGCGTCATCTAAAAATCTGAACTGTAAATTGTTTGTGTTCAATGGTTCGTCCTTGCATGTATTGTTATACCAAGATTGAAGAAGACTTGACCTTCAGTCGTCAAGTAAAATATTAGTATTAACAACTTTACATTCAATCGTAACGCTGCTTAGTTTCGTTTAATCTTAACTTATACTTTGCTTGAATGTGAATTTCCTGTTTTATTTACACAATTCACAAATAATCCAATCTCAAACAAATACAGCCACATTCCATAAGCGGACAGTATTATACGACGAGGTAACCCAATATTTTTGTTTAGACATAAAATGCCATAACCGTGGCCATAAACGCAACGCGCGCACGACATTGTCAGCAGGATGACAGCTGTTATAGCGTAGTGGGTGCACGAGGCACGAGCGTAGAGCCGGTGAAGCCGGTAGAGCCGCAGAGTGCTCGCGGCCGTCAACGTAAACACCCACCCTTGCAGCGGGAGTTGCGGCGGCCGCGCTCGTTCGGACGATCGCTCATCGCAAACGACTCCTTGAAATGCATCTTCCGACTCCACTCCGAAAATCGTCCACGTTCACCTCTAACATCAGCACTCTAGTAACAATCCGAACACTGTCACGATCACGTCACCGTACCGATAGTGGTAGACGTTGCGCCGGGTATCACCGGCGGGCGTCGCGACGCGCGCTCTCCGTATTGTGCGGAATGTGACGCATTTTCGATTTCAACCGAGCGACGAGTTCACGAAACGTAAACGTTTCATTAGGCGCGAACCGGTGCGACAGTCGGCCTCGGGCGCGGACTGGCGTGCGATGCGAACGGCCGCCGCCGCCGCCTCCGCGAGACCGGACCTCGCGTCTCGGGGCGAGGATGCGGGAATCGGCTTCGGCGCAATACCCGTCACGAAAATAATAGGAACAGCGAGTGCACCTCAGAGGCGCGACGCGACGCGGTCGGTGCGAGCGAGACGCGGATAAACACCAGACTGTTTACTTACGGTGTTCGAGAGCGGGGCGGCGGGCCGGGGCAGGG
>DWEM01002894.1:0-11410 GCA_018245935.1 Agara belti belti | reverse complement strand
TCACAGTGTTTGTAACAAAACTCCTACGAAACGGCTTGATCGATTCTTATGAATTTTGTATCGATTCTTATGAATGTACTCAATTGGTCTGAGAATAGGATGTAAACTATTTTTCATACCCTAATTGATAAGGGTCCACCTAAAAATTTTATTAGTGTTTTGGCCAATTTTTTTTATGTTAATTTTTTTATGATATGGCATTAAAAAATACATACAACCCTAAATTTTCGCGCCTCTACCACCAACCCCTATTTTTAAATTGCAATATTAGTACTTTATTAATTTTCTACTATCGGCGGTTTGTAATAAAGGTATTCTAGAAAATTAAAATGCTGCTCAAAATCACTATTCCACGCGTACGAAGTCGCGGGCACAGCTAGTGATTATATAAATGTTTTAATTTTATGTTCAAAGACTACGAGTACCTAAGCCAGATTCTAATGAATTATTAAAAATTGATATCTATAGCTCGAACTTGTGTATAAAAAAAAAAACTTGAAATTCAACAAGTAATCTGATAAAACAGTTAAGACGTTGAGAGCGTTCATCTGTAGTGATTAGAGTTAATCTGTGAACTACGTAAGCACGTCGAAAACGCAGGCCGCGGCAGCGGCGAGCCGCATCCGTCGGCGCATGATCGAGCTTCAGCCCGGCCGCCTCTACTCTATTCAACTAACTCAGTAGCTCCGCTGTCTCTCTCGTCACCATACGCATCGCTTGTTACAGCCGCTCCACCTATTATCGCACCCAATTATGACTGAGCACTGAGAATGAGAGCCAATATATTACCGTTACCAAGTTATGGCGCAAACTAAATGCGACATCCATTTTAGCTTCAAAGACTAACAGTGATTTTTTGTTTGAGTTTAGTGACGCCCGTTTGAGATTTTATTGCGGCTGTGACTTAACCCACCTGTGAGGTACATTTAAATTCGTAAACGTAAAACAACATAAGACAGTAAAAATGAGGCAAGATAGCGATTCTTCGCCGCTGGCCGCGCGAATAGCAGAATTCAAGAGCGACCCGGAGAAGCTCCGTCAGGCCTCTGAGTTTGTAGATCAACTTATTCAACAAGCCAAGAAAGAGGCAGAAATTAAACAAAAAGACAAAGACAGAAACAAATTCGTAAGTATAAATATATATTTTTCCCGGTAAGGAACAGTGATTTGTGGAATTGATAGGGCGGTAAGTGTTTAACAGGTCTAGTACTGAAGTAGAATGCAAAAGTCAGCTTTTTCAAAATAACATTGCTATTCAACTTAATTTAAATATGCAGCAATGAACATTTCTAATGTCATGCATGCTTCTCACATTTTCTATTAAGTACCTACCTACAGGAGATCTTCCGGGCGACGTACAAATCAATAATTTCATAAAATTTCAATCTTCACTACCTGTCGCCGTTAAATTTTAGTGGGACACTTAAATATCGAATAAATAGCAAATTTACAATTCCAGTTGTATGCATGAATAACTCTGGGCGTATATTGTCTTTCGCCTTCGTGTATGAGATAGATAACAATGTTTTCCACACGTCACACTTTTCACATTTCTGATAGTTATCTGGCAATGCTTATCGAATTATTTGTACAGCCTCTAAGCGACATGTTTTCGTAAAATATTAGCGTTCATGAGATGATAGTGAGCAATCGGGTTACGTTTATCTGATAAAATATTTTATGAAGAACACGATAGGTACAACAATACAGCTAATAGCTATTTGATCGATTGTATCGCGTCAGCATGCACATTTGCGTTTATGAACGAGGCTCGGAAAATTCTAAACAATGGCGTTAGAATAATTTTAGCAATTTATTGCTTTTGTAATGAACACGAACAGTTCCATTCGAAGGAGGTTTGACTCAGGCCTTCGCTATCCGTATTACAATGACGTTAAATATATGCATTATGTTCATACATTCAACAAGCACGTATCTGAGGAAGATTTGTTACGCCTTAGAAGTATATTTTCGGTGTAATTGTTTTATTGAACGAAAAAAGTAAAATATCTTTGTCGTGTTCTTCGTGCCTACTTATTACGTGATATTATTAGAACGAGTTATTAATCTGCTAGTTAATTTATATTTAGCATATGATATGATGTCTTGAAATTTCTAAAAATCATTAACTCTACTCTTAACACATTAAAAGGTATAGATATCCATTTATAACGTAGATAAATAGATCTTTTAATTGTAGAATTAGATTTTCCTTATAGTTCTTACGGCTCTCATCCCAGCAGAGCATAATAGTTTTTATGATAATTAAGTAGGTATTAAGAGTTTATGTTTCTTATAAGGTATATAAACAGTTAAAGTTGGAGATTAACATTTTGTAGGTAACTATTAAACTCGGACAATGCCAAAAGAACGTATTAATGAATATGTAGTTATTATTATTATATTACAATGGAATTGAGTTCAAAAATTGAACTGTTATTATTGTGGATTGGCTTACATTTCATACATCTATTAATTATGTACGATAAGTAAAAGGTTAAAAATAAGCTAACCTAATTGTTGTAGTTTAACAGTATAATAGTTAACAACGATAGCAGACCACTTTAGTTGCCTCTGGTTGAGTATGAACCTTCACAGTCATGAATAAAAAAATACTATCAGTTTTCAAGTCAGCCTTTGTAATTATGTATGCTAATTGCGGCCGTGCCCGGTCATTTGCAGTATATTGGACATGTTTTCCATATTCATAGGAAACTCGCTTCAGCGAAGCAAATATTCGAACTCGATTATGTTTTATTTATTTACACTTCACTGCGAAGCTTTGCCTTTGGAATTACCTATATAATAAACACTATTTCAATGTAACTAATAATAAAAAATACACAAAATTGTCTGCTTTTGTCCTTGATTATTTAGTATCGTTTTCTTTGTTTCAGGAATCGCAAGACCCAGGAGTGGGTAAGTACCTGCCAGCTTCAAAACAATGAATTACTTGTCAGCTTTTCTCATCTGATTGACTGACTAAGTTCTCAACACAGCAATTCACAACATTGGCTGGCCGTTTCGTATTTGAAACAGTAACAATTTTAGTAATGTACCTAGATGTATTATATTAAGGGCAATAAATATGTTTTACTGGTCGCAAATACTATTGGTGACCGATTACGGAGGGAGCTGGTTAGAGAGATATTCCTTTATATGTGTGTATATATCGGATCATCTGGCCTTCTTTTATCTCGTAACTACATACTTGTTAGACGTAAAGTATATATATTGCAATCTAACGTTTGACTTCTACGCTTCCTTCAGAAGTGGAAAGTTATAACATTGTTAAAACTTATCTACCCACTGTGGAGCTATGAAATATGTTTTGGTGTAGAGGGTTGATTCGCTGTTTACTTTTTCTTATTTGAGGGTTAAGCTTGAGCCTTTGCAACGCATGACGTGTCGTTTGCACAGGTTGTTTTTAAGTACCGTATGATTTGTTAATAAAATAAACGACGACGAAAAATGTAATATAAGAAACATGACGTCACACTTCACAATTATTTGATGTAAATGATAAATATAGTAATAGAAAGCATAGATCGAAGGCAACATTGTAGGTATATATTTAAACAAAAATTTACACTATAAGTTAAACGTTCTGTTTCTCACCGAATTCTTGCTTCGCTTATTTCTGATAACAGTCGTCATGTTAAAGCCCTCGGGTGAGGCTTAACTGAATAATATAGGTAGGTACCTATAGCAATTAACACGTTTCAGTATTAATTGAGTGGAATTTAATTGGCAGATTATTTACTGTTTGAAGCGAAACTCTTGAAATTCTGTTTGATTTAAAAATATTATCTTCATTGGGTGGTTTACGTCTATTGGATGTATGACGCCCTTAGTTGTGTGTAGATGCATTAAGTATTTTGTTAGCTAAACTTTTTATATGAAATTTCATTTAGTATTAAAATGAAGGAAAAATATTAAGTTTATTTTTTACAAAGTTGTAGTGGATTAGTGTTGTAAAAAACCTTCAAGCTGTATGCTTGTAAAAGAGATCTGAAGGAATATTTATATTATTAATAGATTGTCTATTAATGGAAAATGCTGCCAACATTTTTTGCATTTTTCTTTAATCACTCATGTCGAAGAATGATTGGAGCGAGCGAGGGTAATCTACTGCCTATAATCCGATGCAGACTTTTATGCGGATGCAGATCTAGTACACTATGTTCTTCCGTTATAGGTGTACTTTTAAATATAAGCGGTACCCGCTTTTAAATGCGTATTAAATCAACAGTAACTGTGACTCTAAATAAGTTAACAGCTTTCTTATACATCCCTCTACTGGAAAAAACTCAATTTTTAAACTAATGTCACAGGTCACGATTAGGGTCATTAGTGTTGCCAGGTATCAGCTGATATAAGGGATTGACACCTGAAGATTTATCTTTATCTGTACATGATTGTAATGGGGTGATATACTTCAGGATATTGAGAAAAACTGCTGGTGATAAGAAATAAGTCCAAAATGGGTCACTTCTAGGTTTTACGGTAACCATATGTAAAAAAATATTTGTAACTAAAAGAACTTAACAATTGTGTTTAATAAAAAAAACTTCTAGTCTATCTATAGCGTGCGATATACCGTATGACTTTCAGTTGTATATTGTTTCACTCAAGTAGAGAATTCAACGAAGGCTAGAAAGTCTTACTCCATATTTCCCGCAAACATTTCAGTGATGAAATATTCTACACAATCTTCAGATACTGATCGCTTTATCCCTCGTAATAAAAGCCGATGTTCAGCGGGGAATGAAGGCGCCTATCTGGCATTCCTTTACTTTTATTTCCCTTTAAATCGCGTTCATACCGTAACAGAAGTGTTTCATTAAATGCTTACTCTACCAGTATTTAATTAATGATAATTGTCGCTTCTCAAAATAGGTATTGTGTTTTTACAATAATGTTAACTTTATCGTTATATTGATAAGTTAAGAACGTATTTTTGACTGGAAACTGGAAATTGATAGAAACGGTGCTTAGCACTAAAATTGTCTCAACCTATGAATGTTTATTCCGCGGTCATAGGTCATATTGTCCACGATAAACTTATTATCTTTAGCAATCTTTGTTTACACGTCTTGATATTATACAAATAACGAATGTGCCGCTAACCAATGAAAATACCTAGTCGAAAAAAAAATCAAATAATAATGACTCGTTCCCACGATGATAAATGTTCGTCAGTTTTTCTTGCTACCAAGTAACCTTGGCGAAGTAATTTCAGTTGGATTTGGCGTTCTATAAGAAAGGCCAATGTACCGGATAATGTCATAAAGGTCTCGTTATCCGCTTAGTTTTGGTTAATTCCACCCACCCACGTGAAGTAAAGCGTCCCATACTTTGATTGGGCTTTTGATTTTATCAAAGACTCCCTACCTATATACATACGTCTTCGTAAATTGGTAGGCAAGTAGTGAATATAACCGTTTTTGGACAATATTTTTAACATATAAGTCATTCATTTACAATTTACGTACTTTTTATAACATATAGTTACATAGTTAATAGCTTCGGCCATTCTGGCTTCCTTCTAGCGTTGAGTAGATTAATGTATAAATTTAGCTAGATATTTTATAGACAAAAAGTAGGTAGGTAGGTACTATACTTATACGCACTGTGATGGAAATTCAACATTATTATATTTGAATTCAGAGTGACACAACATTCTGAAACGAGACCCGTGTCAAACCCGGGTGTAGCAAAAAGATTATTGATCAAGAAAACTTTTTTGGGTTTAGAAGTTATTTAAACGCCTTTGTGACGTAGGTCACTTGCACTGAAGGGTATAAAGCTTTAATCTTTGAAAAGATTCTGTAATATTTTTCTATTATAACTATATATAGCATAATTTGCAACCAATCCATTATCCACTATTAATAGTTCTTGATATAAAATAACCACGGGCCTCTGACCCCGACTATTGTCTTTATAGCAGCTGACCTCAGAAACGATACATCCCATATAATATTGTGTAGGTATAATCGCTGCCATATAACTACATACAGTGCAGCTACGGACCGTAGTTTTATCTAAGTGAAGCAGCTGTCTTCATGCACGGGTGAATTTCTCTTTGAAGTATAGGTAAAAGCAAAATAACGATGCGCTATTACAAGCGCAAAGGGCTAAGGAGCATGCACCCCTATATTCTGCACCATTTTCGTTATGTTTGACTTGGTTTTGTTGCTTTGTAAACTCAAAGAATATATTATCTAAAGAATGATTGATTATTGATTTTTGATTGTTAAGTGATATGATATATGTTTGAATCATAATTGTTATGTGGTAGCCTTCTTTCGTATTTGGAATAGAATTTTATATTGCAACTTCTTGATGGTGAAATGTGGGGGTGTACTACACTCCTCTGCCTACCCCTTCGGGGAATATAGGCGTGATGTTACGTTTTTACGTTGAACTTCTTGATAATTTTTAGTTTAAGTATACAATTACGAGAGCCCGCTGTTTGTGTAGACGAAAAATAAAACTAACAACTTACCCTTGACGGCTTACGCACCCTTTAGTTAGGGAGTTTATGTTTGTAGGCGTGGACCAATTATAAGATTGTTTTAGCTTTACGAATACGATAAAAATTCTCGAAGCGACGACATGTTCAGGTGTTCCGAGAGAGTAATACTGTATTTTGAGCAGATAATCTTGTTTACATAATTGCAATGGATACAAAAGCACAAACAAATTATCATTTTAAATGCAAGTTATTATCATCCAAATACTTTCAATGTTAGAGAGCTAGAGATAACTCAGCACTGTGATACTTGGTACTTACCAAACCCTTTCTTTTAGGTGCATTTATCAAGTAAGTACTTCTTCTAACTCGTATGTTTGCGAGAAATGCTAATTATACTTACAGATTGTACTTAGTCTTTGTTTAGAGCTACGCTTTATTACGACAAGAGAGTCCTAGCTATTGGCGCTGGTGATAAAAATAAATCGACATTAACGACAGGTCATTCCGTGACGCCATTGCGCTCATTAGGTGGCTACGTTAGCTTTTGTTTACTTCTAATTACCATTAGTGTTGTAGCAATGAGCTTATAGATAGTATTAACTATATAAATAGTAAATAGACCGCCCGGCCCGCCGCTTTTCGGTTTAGAAATCGCGCATTTAACCAAAAAAATAAATACACGTAATATCTTACTACCCCCTCCCCCTTGTGATATTTTGTGATTTTGACCCTCACGTGCTTAATAGAGGGCCCCTTAGGTACTGTAAGTTACTCGTCAATAAAATATATACTTTTCTAAATAATTAACTTTTTACTTTAACGTTGCAGTAAAAAGTTTTCTGATGTCAGTTGAAAGTTAATCTCATCCTACTAATAGTCAACAAGATCTCGACTTGCCATTTTACTTACGGATAATAAGATGCATTGATACAAACTCCGCTTGTAAGTAAATTTATTCCCAAGGAGATTTGCAATTCAATGTCTGACCTCTTCACATGGAGCCGATCAGTTTCTGAAACGAGCCTCGAGACAGATTAAGGGCACCCAAATACTTTTTGTGGAATACGAAGACGTAGGTGCGATATTATTTGTGTGAGTTCTAGATAGTATTTGAACCATATTTACCTAGACTTCTGAAGATTCAGCTAGGTAAACGTTAAAATACAGCCGATTAAAATTACATATTCAGGCGGCTTTAAGAGACGGAACATAATAACTCAGCTGAAAACATCCACAAAACCGTTGTATACAAAAACCTTAGTGTAGTTTCTTTATAACATGAGTATCTTGTAAAGGGAAATGCTTGGGTATTCTTCAAACATATTCTAATAATGGAACAACGATGTCAGATAGAATTATCAAAATCGGTTCACGCAGTCCAAAGTTATGAGGTAACAAATATAATTTTTTTTTTTTTAAAGATACAGACGAATTGAGTACCTCCTCCTTTTTGAAGTCGGTTAAAAATACTGTTCTAGTAGTTGAAGTATTCTAGTAGTCGAACCTCTTGGAAAATAATTAGACAATCGTTCGAAAGCAACAGAATACTAAATCAAATTGTTCAGTTTAAATCGAACGACATATTTATTTCAGTGTAAAAACATGTAATGAGTAGGCGAAAGTTTCGCCTGATGCTTTAATCGATACCTCACCCTCGTGCAACCTACGCTCCCCTCGCAAGGGGGGTGAAATAAAACTGGAATGATAACGGGGGAGATTTAGAGCTACGGTAAATGTTACGCTGTACTCGTGTCTAATGACAAAGAAATTGCACGTGAACACGAAAGCTTTACATTACAATATGTCTACTATCGTTAATAAGTAGTGACAAGTCTCAATTTATAAGTTTGTATCTGCTCAGTATCTAACTATAACTGCCCAACAATCGAAGTGCAGGTAGGTACTTATGTCATTTTTAATATTTTTATTCCTTTATAATTTTATTGAATGGATCTATTTTGATTTTATTTGTTCATGTGCAATACCAGTGCCATTGAGTTTGAGTTATCATCTTTCAAATATTTCAGCGCCCTGTTACAACTAAGTACCTACGCTAACAGTGTCGGGTTTTATATATGAGTTGTTAAATAGCTAATAATGTCTATATCTGATTTTTTTTATATTTAAAATAGGCTAGCATTTGACCACAATCTCGCCTGATGGAAAGCGATGATGTGGGATACGGTGTAGCATTCTCGGTTAGTAAAGGTCCATTCAATCTTCGTTTTATTAAATTATTTTTAACTATATTTGAAAGAATTTTTATAAAGGCCTATTGCCCTAGGTAATCACTTTCGGGAAACAGACGGAGGTATTTTATTTATTCAATAACAATTCCATTTCATTTTCTAATTCAATATTATTCATTCTACTATTAGCGTAGTGGCATCAGCTGTTTAGTATCAGTAGTTGAGTAGCAGGCGGCAGTGGTGAGAAAATTTTATACGTACCTAAATAAATATATTTTTAGATAGTTTCTGTGAAATATATCCAATACAACATATACCTCTATAAACAGCGGGAAACCGCTGGATTCAGAACGCCAAACACCGGGGTGGCGTAGAGACGAGGAGGGCGGGATGAGGGGTGTCTAGCATTGGATCTCTAAAGGCTGAGGAATGTATTCGTATCGAATATGACAACATTTCAACCTGAACGTTATAGTGAATGATCCATTAGTCGTCGCTAACTGAATTTATAACTCTAATATGCTGATTTCTCATTTTAACCTTATTTGCAAGATGGAAGTTGTAATAGGTATTATTCTTTATTGTGCTAACTGTCCATAAGGGTGGACTCGAAGTAGAGTAGAAGGACTATTTAAAATCCACTTAAACGGATTTTCTTTTTCATTGAAAAAGAGGAATAGCATCGATACTCTACGGACTTCCGACTGTGAGCTCACCTCTTCATAATACTAATTGATTACTATTTTACAATGATTTCAAGTTTTATTTACTTCCAAATGTTCGGTCGCTAAAGAGTAGGTACATAGTGGTGAATCACGTTGGTATGTTGGTAATATTTAAGTACAGCGTTTACAATTTTTTTTACAGGTAACCTCAAGCGACGCCTGGGCCGCGCCAGAGGATTTGTTCTTCGTATGTTTGACGCTTTGTGCAACTGCACGCAGACGGCTGCGGCGGCCGCTCGCACCAATGCGCGTAACCCTTTCAGCAAACGTTAAATGTTGTTAAAAAACGTAACACAAACGTAACAGCACGATATCGAGGCAACGACCTATCACAAACATTATTAAATGTGGAAAGCTATAAGCGTTCATTGTGTGCAAATACCTCCCTAACGCACATATCAGGGCAAGAGTTGCATAAGATCATACTTGATCTAAAAGGATAGGGTTAACGATGGAGACAAGGGTATGTCCGAAATATAAACTCTTTTATAGTAGCGATGTGAATTTAATCATTTTTTTTTTACTGCATCGTACTATCCCTAATAAAATGTTAAATTTCAAAAGTCACAAAATATACATAACATAATCTCGCGCAAATTATATAATAAGTAGTTACGACATCAATATTATTTCACAGCCATCCAAATACTAAAAGATGTAGGTACTTATTAAGTTTGAATAATAAAAACGTATTCAGCAGAAAAAGTTTAAATAGAATTCGCTGAACAATTTTCAAAATCTCATTAATTAGTATTCATAGCGGCATTGTTTACCGCGGTATTGAAAATTGACTCGTATGTAAATTTTTAATGCCAAGGGTATTCGCTGTCGTCCTCGTGTGCGATTTAAATTTAATTGCGCGTATAATAATTGTCGTATACCTTTTTGTGGGATGATTGATTTGGATGGGTAGCGTGATAATAGGGATTATAAGACTATTAATTTCGTCGATTCACGCGACGGGGTATATTCGGTGATGCAGATAAATTAAAGAGGTCGGATGGAAACAAGTAAATCTCGATGTATTAATATGAATTTCGGTGTAGTGTATTGGTGATCATAGGTAGGTACTGGGCTTACCTGTTTGAAAGAAAATTATATTGTTGTACCTACTACACTATAGGTAATACGTGAAAGAGTAGGTTGCTTTCAAATTTCTTCATAATATCTATTAAACATAAAATGTGTGTCTTCCCCCATATTTAGTCCTCCTTGAAAATGTATTAGACAGGGATGTTCCAATTGAAGAATAGTGCATTAAAATATAATAGCACGTGAAATGTAACGAGTGAATATGGACAATGCAATGAATTAGTTAAAACATTGATTAATGTGAAAGCAATTGGAGGCATTTGGAACATCCTTGTACTTCAGTGTATCCAAATATCCACCTAGTGTCTACGTGATTGGTGCGACGACGCTTATAGGATATGAACTAATATTTCGTCTTCTGGAATATGTAGTGACCGTAGTGGGAATTGGGAAAACAATTGATAATCGTATAAGGTACCAAAATATTAATTATATTATATTCTATGTGTCTAGGTACCAACTACCAATATTAATTTAGGATTTATGTATAGGATAAAAATAAAATAGGTGTTTTCTATAATAATCTACAATGTTTTTAATGCCTATATTCTTATGATGCATTTTGAAATCGACTGCTACAGTTTCCTTTTATTGTTTTCTAGAGTATTTTTACCCACCTATATTTAACATACATACCTACCTAGGTATATGGTAAACTACTATAGTCTCTTAACTGGAAGTATTTCAACATAAGCAGTTGTTTTATTATATTTTGATTTCTATAGAGTCAGAACAATTCCATAGAGGCAACGCCTAATTGTTAATTGTATAAAGAACGTTTTATTTCATATGATCATGGTATGGAATAATTTGGTTCATTATTTCTTTATATCCCAGCCTTAGTCTTATTAACATTATTTTTAACTAAATTTGAAATAATTTTATAAAATTATTGGCTCACCACCTATTCCATTGTGGGACTT
>DWEM01002893.1:0-11411 GCA_018245935.1 Agara belti belti | reverse complement strand
CGGGGTCGTTATTTACGCGGGAAAAACTTTGTGACACATTGAATTTCACGCGGGCGGAGCCGCGGGCAAAGCTAGTTCTCTATAAGTGCCAATATATAAAATGGCCAGTCTGTCATATTTAAGAAAAAAAAGCATAATACATTCTCTCGTTCCTAAGAATTTTTCATTTTAAACATGCAAATGGAATTAAAATAAAATCAATTGCACAAACTGGCATATGTAATGTAGTTGACAATTATAACAGTATAGTAATTTAGGTCAAAACACACATAAGTAAGTACCTACGTATGTTGAATAATAGCATTTTCGACCGAATGAATACGTTGACGTAAAAATTAAGTACATATTGAAATTATGGCACGTCTAATTGCTTTTTATTCAATCGTACATAAAATCCGATTATAGCAGTCGTTTCCTGAGCAGGTGTCATAATGGGAGGAAAAGCTGATCGGTTTATGATGTAAGAACGTATTTGTAGATTTATACAAATTATTTTATATTTTTTACAATTTACATTTCTCTTATTACAAATGTAACGGTAAGAAATATCGCAATTTATTTCCCTCAGACTCTCGATTCAAAACGATTCATTTACATTTCGTAACAAACGCTTAATCACAAGACATTCCAACGACATCGCCATCAAACGGAAGATCCCAAATGCATTAAGGATATAAAAAAAAATGTTAATTTGTAGGTACGTTAAATAACTTAGCGTTTCAATATTAACGGTAAGGGTATGTTGACTGAAACACAAAGGACCCGAAAATGATTTATGCCCGCCGTAAAATCTCAATTAATCGTTATCTCCCTTTCCTTCGCAATTCAATCATTTAATTATACAGTCTGAGCAGCGAAGGGACGTTACGGTGTGCGTCCGATCCATTTCGAACTTCGTCTGTTATTACGTAATTTGCATCGGCAAGTCGTCTGCAATGCATCCAATGTTGATTTTTCATATGCACAGACAGAAAACGTGACTGTTACGTACATATCTCTGTTTACATACGAATATGTAGGAAAGACCCCAATCGTATTTTATGTAACGGATACGGGACATTGACAAGGGATGACGGCGATTCGTAAATACTGTATCAGTACTCGCCTAATCAATAAGAGACACCTTTATCTTCTATATCGAGAGCGCTCAGCGCTGTTACGTAAATACAACAAATAAGAGAGTGCAGTTTTCTACAGCCAAAACTGACATTTCAATTACAAAAACGAGCTTACATAACATTGCAATGGAAAGACGACCTATAAAGGGATAATGCTAAATATACAACGGTAATAGTGGCGTTGCGCTAAAAAAATACTTGATCTGTTGAACCTTTAATCAATATGCCCTAATGTCGGCTGACATTAAATAATGCCAGGTGTATTTCCGATTGAAAACTTTGAGGTTTTATGTAAATGCGTGAGGTGTTTACAGAACTAGCCCAGTTACCCGTGTTACACATAACACGGGTAGCAACGATACCATAAATCACATTGAATGTTTCTCTTGCATATTATTCCTATATACACGGGTATACTGAACTCTCTTTGAAAAACAAGTCCACTCAATATCAATTATCTCTTTTCACACGAAGCTCTCTAAAGGGTTTTCAGCTGTCATAAGTGCTGTCATCGCTCAAAACGAAATTCATTTCAATTTTTCGCTTCATAATCCTTATTATCATTTAAAACAACGCACACTCGAGTAATATGCGCGAGGATCGCATGCCATTCCCATTGTTTCCAAACACTCGACACACGACCACCACAAATGTCATAGAATTAAATTAAACGCCATAACTACGCAAATACGAACTTACGTAAGACATCTCATACATTTCACCGAGACTTTTTATTGAACAGTATTGTATAGTGTCATCATTATTTTGAAATAGTTAACGACTGTAGTAATCGCATGCAATAAATACCATTAAAAGGGAGTAATATTTGAATGCACGTAATACTAACACAATTTTATAATAAATAATAAATAAATACTGCAGAACAAAAGACTTAAGGTGGTATTTTGTCTTATTTCATACGTAATTGTTTTATTTTAAAAACAACGCACATATGAATATCCCGAAGTGATATCGTTTCAACTTAAATTATGCACGGATTCTGTTTTCGCGGTATCATCTGTAAACTATCATTGGGCTGAAAATTGGTTTTTAATTAACTGTCATAGGGTTAATTAACGGCTTAAGTATTGTTCTTGAAACCTGCGAGGTTCTTAGTAATTCGGGACAAATTACCTCCATTCGTTTAATCTATGTACACAGGGCCTTTACTAATATATCTTCCGGCCGCCCCACTATTAGTTAAATGACTTTAATTCATCCCACCATTGTCTGTGTGAAGTAAAATGTAATATTCTCCTTTCACACATCGGAAATTCAACAGCGATAAATTTAAACAGCTGCCGTCACCATGATAGTGTTACTAATGAAATTGTTACCGTGCAAATTTAAATTGTCGCCTTTAATCGCAACAAATTGAAATAAAACGTAAGAATATGTTTTTTTTTTATTTATAAGTCAATATTCTCGCCAAAGTTGCTCAAAATTAAGCCTAACGAATGCAGAGATGAACAGTACCCGAGCTAAACGCCACACTCGTAATGGATCGCAACAGTGAAGTAATACCGGGTGCGGTCAACGCTGAACAGGTAGCCGCCATGTCAAAGTTTTCACGAGCATTTCCGTGCCTTCGAGGTAACTCTGCCAATTCAACCGCGAATTTCCAACAGTTTTATTGCATGAAGCGGTGCCTAAATTATCTATCGAATTACTAACTGTACAAATTGTGCTGAACATTGAAATCTATTAAAGCTTTGGAATATTTTCCGACAAACAGGCAATAAGTTAAAGGCAACAAGGCTTGTACCTACTTATTGGCTGTGCCGCACGGAATTTCGCTAGATATTTCATGCCCATGAACTACAATGACCTTACTGGCATATCCGAATTTCTTTCAGCGTAAGATAGAATCGATCATAATTACGATCTTTCGTCCGTCAACAGATGATGGGGCTGCTGCCTTAATCTCTATATCTTCAAGTGGCAACATTTCATTACCTAAAGGTGGGGCTTAGCGATACTCGCAACGAAATAATCCAGCGTCAAGTATCACTTATACCTACGCGTTGATTAATTCTCCCGCTAATCGATATCAGTCCATCGCGTCATTTCTTAGGCCTCCAGCGATAAATGTTAATTACATATATGCGATATAAGGAACTTGACGTATGTTATGTAATCGGTACATGTCGGCCCTACATGGTTACTAATGATAATTATCATAATAACATAATAAGTAAAATGTACACACTCGAATTTGTTAAATGTTGTATTGAAATAATAATATGTGGGTAAGTTTATTTTGCGGTATGATGTATGAAGATAATATGTTGGACAAATTACTGTATGTAAATTATACATACACTTATAAAAGTTTTTTTTCTTTTTTCTCTTTCATGTTCGTTTTATTCTCTCTTCTGTACTTCTGATCTGCCGCGCTCGATGTTCTCTACTTGGCTTAGACCACAGATTTAAAAGACTGATATGAGCGTTAAATGCGCCTTTTATATCATGATTTAATAAAGAGTAAATACCAAAATAAATCAAAACATGCAGAACATGTTCAAAAATAAATAAATTGCACCAAAAGATAATGCAGTATAAATATTACATGTATTACATGATATAAAACAATACACATACAATAAAGATACCCTATGCACTCTCAATCCTTTTGTTTTCGTCCGTGCACGGTACAAGCGAAGGGTCCGCGGGCAGATACTAATTACAAAAATGAAGTAGCAACGGCTTAAGTGCTGCACCTGGGATTAATTAGACAACGAATAGACGGTCGGAAATATTGTTGAACAAACAAATCTGCAGAAATGCCAATTTACTAAACAAACGCAGCTGTGATATGCGTTCGGAATGTTTGTGGGCAATATTCAATGATTAACAAGCTCCTAACTTTGTGACTAGAGATATATTTTCAACCTCAGAATATTTGTTAACAAATACACCTTTGTCTTGTTTACGATTCCAAATTTTTCCCGTTACGCTTAGGTCAAATCCTACTTGACCGACTTGAAACAATGGCTGTTATCGTGCCAGTGTCACGCGAATCCATCCTATCTCGTGCCATTCCGTCCGGGGGAATCCTGTCATCTCCAGAATTCTGGCCTTAAACATTCATGAAACGCATTAAACTGTTCAGGTATCAAATATTTTGTCTCTTTCTACCACATTGCGTTATCACTAAATGAGAACAATAGAAAATATACAATCGTTGAAGCTTTTTGTGTCAATAGGTAGCTTTGTCGCTATTCATTTCTCAACTGAAAGATGGAAGATAACTTTATTAATAACATTTCGTAAGTTTAGGTCACAATTGGACAAAATAAATTGCGGCCTTACATGTTCTTACTGTGAGAGGAGAGACGTGCTCCACAGTGGAACAATAAAAGGGTGATGTTAATGATACACAACATCCAGTTATGGTTACTGTTAATGATAAAAGATTTACTAAACCTAAAGTAGTCCTAACGTGGACTGGGATAATGTGTCCAATGATATTCAGTGGATTAAACATCATCGGTAAGTTTAAGAAGACACGTGAATTTGTTACGTTTTATCAAAATAAAACGTATAACATTTTTAATCTTGACTTTATGTTTACACGAATTTAGTTTACCATCTTTATTTCAACACTATTCTTGACATTTTATATGTTAATGCACTCGCTTTTATTCCGATCCCCAATAGTATTTACATACAAAATGTATTGTTGAACTTCACCCTTATTTGAATATATTTTTACCTTTTTTTATCACAGCTACATTAACATTACCTACAATTCCACTAGCATTTAAACTTTTTATTGTGTATGCATTATTGCATAATTCGCATACTAATTGAAGGTATTTGCTAGTGAAAAATTTATTCGGTTTTGGTTCAACGTCACATTAAGCAGCCGAAAATGTTTGTGGGACCCCTACTCAGGGTCATTTTGAGAGTGTCCCATCGCTTCATTCATTTTTAATACTCGTCAAGAATGCATATATTGTAAGGTGGGTAAACCTAATACACAGAGAACTGCAAGCTTTTGCAGATATAATGACAGAGTGTAGTAACGACGAAGTACTAACGATAACAATGTATGAAGTTTCTAACAAGAGATCTTGTGAATAAAGAATGTATTAAAAGCAAAACGAAAAGTGCCGCTGTCCTATTTCGTCTTACTGAAGATAAATCGAGCCACTCATAAAGAACTGTCTGCCAATTTGCACTAGATGGAGTGACATCTAGAGAATATGATTAATTGCTGAATATGATACTTTTGGTAAGTTGTTTGGAGCTGTTCGGGCACAAGCATCTCAATATTTTAACTCTTCTTTTGAGGGATTCATCGAAGAAATTCCTACATTCGTAGTATAAGTAGTGCCCCTATAGTCACCTAAATTCTGTAACAGTTCCTTCCTATTCTGAGTATACAAAGGTATTAAAATGAAACAAAAATATTTTTTCTGATATCGGAAAAGCAAGTGATCGCAATTTTTTATTAAATCTAAAATAAAAACTAACAGCAGTTACAATTTATGCTATCTTAACGTAACAATAGCTTGTCAGAATCTCTCAAATATTTTATAAAGTAAGAGACATCGAAAAGGTGCTAGACTTATCTAAAACGTCGGAAATACTCCGTAGAATTCAAGTTATTGTTTCTACGTGTTTTGAATGGAAATATAATAATCTCGTTCTCGAAATACAATGATTTAGGACAGCCATAGAAAGACTACGACGTTTGTGTTGAATCCAAAGGGACCGCATTTGTCACATCAGTTTATGGCCTAACTTAGGTACGTGCATTCTTTGTGCTCTAAGAGACGTATCAGATTATCTACATATAAGTAACTACTAGTTTATGTTAAATTTCATGGAATCAGTTCATCAACTGAATACGTCGGGCATGTAAGCAAAAAGTAATTCAACTGGCTTTAAATTAGTTGAGATAATATATGTAAATATCATGCGTAATTATCTGTGTTATAATTGTAATTTCGGACACAAGTTCCTCGCCCCTCTCGTGTATCTGTTTAGTCTCAAAACATGATGTTTAAAGTTACTTTAATTTAAAATTATAGTCACAGTAAAGCTATCTAGCTACTTATGCAACACTATGTTTCCTAATCGAACAATTAATAAATCGAACAACACAGGCGTCAAGTGACGTGATTTTCTATCTCTGTTTCGGTCCTCGAGATGTTGATCCTTGAATTAACTCTAAAGAGACTTCTAGAAATGTTAGTAATGTAAGATGACATTGCAAAAGAAATCACAAATCTTACTTAATCAACAATAATGAATACTTTTTACAGTATTTTCAACGTTTTTAATTAACAATAATGATTGTTAGGCATAAAGTGATTCCCACAACTCATAATAATCGTAAATAGTCAAATATATTGAATAGTTTCATGGCATCCGTAGTCGGCGCATATAATAATGTCGCAAGATCCTATAGAACGTATACAAATTTTCTAAGTAATCTCGAGTTAGATTCGCGGGGTTATTAAGCCCACACAGGCGGTAATGGCAGGCAGACAATGATTCAACCTCCAATTTTATCTTAAAACAGGGAAATTATAATAGATAACTTTATTTTTTTACCATTCATTTTAATAACTCTTAAACTATCACTGGTAGACAATTTTGATCTGTTGATTACGTAAAATTTTCATCGATTACCAAGAAAGGAAATGACATTACTAGTAAGCAATTCAAATTATACGAGCATACATGCTGACGGTAATTATCATTAACTAGTATTCAATTGAAGTGAATTTCAAATAAAGATTTGGAACTTGTTAGAGCTCTCCGTATCAATATATTTAATTTTATTGTAAAAAAAACAACCTTCCGTTGAAACGGGATGATTCATAAATATTGAAAACATAAGACACTTCCAATTTTCATTTACAATTAAGATATTAACTTCCAATCTCACACGACTCTCCAACTTTACGCACACGATGCAATCATTGGTTACTAAATCTAATTTCTTGGAACACTGATATTGTGTCTTTGTATGCACAACCATAATATACATTCTCTATTTAAACTTTACAAACTCAAGTCAAAAGCTTTTTGAACTGTTTTTCAACGTATATCGAGAAAACAATGGCAATTAATTTTTTTATGGTTGTTTAATAAATAATAAAGAGAAACAACAAATTTTACTTATTGTTGTCGTTGAAACACTTACGATCGATTACTATAGTAAATAGTAATGCTAACCCGACACAAAAGTACAATAATTACCCCTCTGAAGCAACAAGACACTTATGTTCCGATAAGAAAGGACAATAACTTCGTCGCCTAACAGACAATTCTACGAATTCAAATATTTATAAGCAAGGCCTTTGTTTATTGGCTGATCGCGCTTTGTCGGAGCCGGCACCGGGAATGTAACCTGACCAGTGAACAATAAAATAAAACTCACAACGGTCACCATAAGACTACAACTGTCCTTAAACAGTGATTATACATAACTAGAATTTTAAACTCAAAATCATCCATTACACGCTTAAATGAATTAAACATATTAAAATGTTTACCAGGAAAGTTCGTTAACTTACCGGTTTACTGAGCGCCCCGGACCGTGGACCGGAGCCGGCGAAGAAACGAAAATAAGTTAAAAAGTTTTTCAAACTTAATACGCAGGCACGTTAAAGTTCACAAAGATAGTTAAACTTCGAAAAAATGTATCGGAACGAGTTAGAAGTGAATCTTCTATCGTCCCGATGTTGTAACAGGCGTTTTTTGTTGACGGAACAGGTTTCCGACGGCGGAAAGTGGGTTTATAAGTTTAGCGCGGCGCGGCATACGCGGACGCTCGGGAGAAGGTAGCGAACGATATGAGAGTCGGAGCGTACGAGCGCTTCTGGCCAGCGACACAGGCTGGAGGCGGCGCGGAGCGGCAACGCCGCGCTACCCCGCGGGGTTCGTGCCTCCATGGCCCACCTACAGTGACGCCATCATTGTTTTATCATTTGTTATCTCGAAAGCTCCCGCGGGAAGATATTTTTAAAATCTCTTTTACCTATACAAACGACATGTCGAGTACCGTCTTAAAATTTTCACATAATTCAAATTAACGCCAAGCTTTTGGCTTTAATGTAAATGTTAATTTATTATTGTCTATTTTATTTTAAACTATATTTTTATTTTAGTTTGTTCGTTTCCGAATTTCTAACACGTAGATATTATTTTTAGAAAAAATTCTACATAGACCAATGTTTCATCGGATCAATATATCCTAAATTAATATTTAAATAATTGAACGTTCCTGTTCGAGTAGCGAAACCGTATTGGATCTATTTCTTTTAAAGAACCGAGTGATATAAAAAAATTCTTGGTAGATTACATTTATTGAATATTGTTATGAAAAATATTTTATGATTGGCTTGATGTAAGTAACATTTTTATTATTAATTGTAAAAACGATAATTAAAATCAAACACAAATAGTTTGACAACATAAAGCAAACCGTCAAGAAACCACGTTGAACAAAAATAGAAACAAAAAAAAAATTGCAGAATCCGCTAAATCAATTAGACACACAAATTATTGTCACATTATTTACTTTTCTGCAACAAATTGTTTATGATATAAAAGCTTGTCGCAAGAATTCATTAGAAAAATGAACTTAGCGGTTTGACACTAATCCCAGGGTCGACAGTACCTACCTTATTTCAAGTCCTGTACAAGCTCAAAATGAAGAAAATTGCACGACAAGCAATTTATATCATATACATTGTGTAATGTAATAAATTTATAGATTTAGAATTTATTTTCTTTATTTTTAGGACATTTAAATGTAAGGACAGAGATATATAGCACTCGGTGCTTTCTGCCTACCTCAATAGCGACCTGGCGTGATAATAATTTTTATCATTATATGTTTATTGCGCATTAAGACATTGATTTTGACGATAGCAAACGATTTATTGCTTCAAGAGCAAGTGCGACTGAATCTTTAATGGGTGACCGCTACTAAGAAGCTTCTACGTCCGTTTCCGTACTTCAAAGGAGCTTTTAGCAGCTTGCCTCAATTACGGAGAGAAACCCGTGCCCAACAGTGAGATTATTGAATTGCAACTGCGCCTAACATCAATTCAATATTATCTATTTCCGATAAAAAAAATTCTTTTAGAAAATATTCATTATAAATAACAGATATTGCATTTTAATTGCGTGAAGCTGAAAACTGAATAATTTAATATGCATATTTGTGTATTGTAACATGTACGTTAACGCCGTCACTTATTGCTGGATAATAAAGAAAATATTATTTTTTTTAGTAAATAAAGGACAGTTATTTGAATTAACATACCCGTATAATATCGTACGTAGGTACTTCTCGTACAATTGACTATTAAAACGGCTAAGTGAGAATTGATGTATCAAATTTAGATCAAAATTTTAGGTACTAAATAGCATTGTTGTGTTTTCTTGATACTTTTTTTTGGAGTAGGCTTTCGACTTTACGTACGTCGAATTGTACAGGTTGTTAGTGTCTACACCCTTGCTTAGAGTACGCCATAAGACGCTATTGTTTTAATGAAAGCTAGGATTTTATTTACGGCGATGTATTTATATTCATCTGGATACAACTCCTGCTTGCCAAGATGATGGTTGCGTTTGTTGTTTAGTGCATCGCAGGGAAGAAAAAGGTGCATTGCTGTTTCTTTGTCCTTTCTGCTGTGTATTCAAATGTTTGAGATGCTGAATCTTAGGTAGATCATATGCTTGGCAAACTTGCAATGACCTGTTAAGGCTCTGGTCATCATACAGAGGCCTATTCTTTTCGGCTTTAAAAAGCTCATCAGAACATTTCCGCTCATACCTATATACAATATATGTAGTTTCGTTGTTATTTGATATCTTAATTCGTGGAACCCGAGCAAAATTTTTAAACGTGTGAATCATTGACGTTTTGAATCTACTTATATATTATAAGGTGGATCTTTTAACCTTAGTAAAAAGATACTTTTAAGCCGTAAATTGTCGTGAATCTTGCAAAGAAAAAATGTTCAGATTCATTGCATTACAAAACAACGGAACAGTGACATTCGTAGTGGTTTACTTGCGTGCTGTACACAAGTTTGTGAATTATCGATAATTTCATTCAGCATCTCATTCTTCGGCGTTATACACATTGCATTGGATAATGTAATTCGGTTATGTTGCAAAAAGCACATCATTGTACTAATGAGACCGAATTCAGAACGTTTATCACTCGTTAGCGAAGCGGTGACCGCGCGTGACTCACCGGAAACGGGGCACCACTGCCTCTTGCGCACGAATTTTAGCGATGATTGTTGTACAACTGGTAATTACCTTTACAGATAGCGAACAAAAGTATTCAAAGATAAACAACCTTCATATCTACACAGAATGTTCGATGGAACGACGGTATTTTGAAGACGTATTACATACAAACATGCATGTAAACGCAAAAACATGCTATGCGCACGTCTGCAACCCAGCTTTGCGTCCCGCTGCTGAATAACAGTCCATCTTGCAATTACGACAGGCCTGGAATATACTTCGTCACGCTGATCTAGTACGGACTGGAGATATGAGCCTTTAAGGTGAGATCAGCATCTGCATACGATCGGCAATTATACATACATACAAAGCCACAAATACGTAATAGGTAACCACGATATAATCAACTAATGGATTGTAGATCATACGCTGAATAGACTTGGTGTGCTGCCACTGTTATGTTTACAATTGAATAATGTGATATATGTAGACAGTATATTACACATACACAATACCGGCACAAGCAATCACTATACTATATGTGCTAATGGGTGGTTAAGGTGGACTACCATATCCGCAACAAAAACCAACAAAAAACAAAAACAAAAATTATATCGTCTATCATTCCAGTTGCGGCTCTCTATATATTATTGAATACTAGGTTTGCACGTGCAAAAATTTAATTTCCAAAAATCAATAAATTCATTATTTTTTTAACCAAGAGTGTGAATGTACACTTTCAGGTGTCTAATTAGTAAACCGACGCATTTTCATACAAATTTTCCATTCGTATTTTGCCCTCTTAGGGGTGAGATTTCCAAAATTCCCTCCTTAGTGCTCATTCGCGTTATATAGAGAACATATATGAACAAATTTAGCATTCTAGGTTCAGCGATTTCAGCTGTGCTTTGATTTCTGGGTTTTGAGAGCCGGAGGGGTCAAGAATCTCGAAAACCGGCGTGCATGCACGAAGAGAATGATGAATGCAGACGAAGCACGTCAGGTTTGCAAGGACAGAGATATTTGGCACTCGGTGCTTTCTGCCTACCCCGTTAGTGACCTGGC
>DWEM01002892.1:0-11412 GCA_018245935.1 Agara belti belti | reverse complement strand
GTGAGTTTCGGTTTCGGTTTCGGTTTCGGCCGAAACTGAAGCCACGGCCGAATATTCGGTTTTGGTTTCGGTTTCGGCCGGAAAACCAGTTTCGGTCGGACTCTAATAAAAATATATAATCGTTTTAAAAATAATTGATTCACAACGCTTATTCATTCATTCATTGAGTGTATGTATGTACCTTATGATGAATAAAACAATTTGAATTTGAATTTGAACTTGAATATTCCCACAATTATAGTCCGGAAATACAATTTATCTACTTGATCACTTCGGAATAGGTCAACAAAAAAAATGAATAACTTGAGAGTCGTATACGATTCGCCTCGTTAATTATACTCTATTATGAACGTATACATCCTACAGTTATGTATATTGCGCTTACTTCATCTAATAAGTTTATGCCGCTGTGTTTAAGAAAGACTTATTATGTGACGAGTATAGCAAACGAGTAGACAGCAAGTGGCTGCTGCCGTCCGTGGACATCTGCAAACGACGCCCAACAGGGCCTTAGGAATGGGACCATTACAGTGAATTAAGTCATTATTATAATTAATTAGATTTTAGATTGAAGATTTTGAGTGTCGCAAATCTAGATCGTTCGCTGTTAGTTGAAATTTAGGTCGTTCGTCTGAAACCTTACACAATACCCACTGTATGTAATGGTATCAAAGATACGAGTACCTATAAAGAGGAAAAAATAGCTTAACAGAAAACGCTCATGCTAATATGTTTTTGCAGATGCTTAAAAATCTCCGTGTAATACCTTTATGTAAATTGAAGTTGGTCCTAAGTTACATGGTCACGAAGCTTAAGCACCTGTAGCCATAAATTACTCGCTAGAATAGGTTAATTTCATATTGTGCGTAATTATACATTTAAAGCCTGTCTGTTCATTTACTAAGAACCAATTCATAACTTGAATATTAATTTACTAAATTAATTGAGCATCAAAATGTGTGTCTTGTGCCTAGCGCGAACTGTCTTGTGCGCGGATATAACTACTGTTATACTGTTATAGATATAGAATATTTCCGGGCTAGGTGTACCGTATTGAATTTAGATGCATTTAATATTTGTATATAACGGATAGATTGCGAGAGGATCATATATTATAATAGTACCTACTTAGCAAATTGTATTCCAACCAGCCCTGCACAAACATGTGCGATGAAAATGATAAAAAAAAGAAAAAAAACGTATTTAGAGCTCAACTAGAATCAGCATTAATCGGCTTTGTTTATGACGCCATAGTCCTCGATTTAAGGTAACGCCCACATTTATATACTTTGAATCCAACTCCAACGGCAATTCAGTTCAAGCCGGTAAATTAATAAGGACGTCGGTTAGTCATGTTTACGTGTAATGTAGGTAATATCTGACAACAATTGCATTTGACGTGTTTAGCAACTACGCGTGCACTTTATTACAATATCGGTAACAAAAAATGTATGACAAAGTTATGTTTAGCGTTGCGCATCGTGGCAGTTTTCAGGCTTACGTCAATAGAAAGATATATTATTTGACCGCAATATTTCAGGATATACGATACTCGTAGGTATACTCGTAACTTGCTTATAAACTAATGGAGACATTCACTATTAAAGTGCACGCAGTTTGTAGCTGTTGATGGGATGAGAATCGATATCGGTGTCATTATTCAATCAGAAAGGGAACATTTGTTACTTAAAGAGACGACGTATAAGTGATTCCTAGTTTCTAAATTGTGGCAAAATGTTAAGGTTTTAGAATTGTTACGTTTTAGTTTTAGTGATTCGTGTTTTGGTTTATATCACAGGTTATTTTAATGTATACATTCAAAAGAAAAAGGCGACTGACCGACTGACTTCACCAGGGATCAAGGCACAGCCGATACCGCGGAATCTACAATTCTGAACATTTACAGATTATGTTGGTTATATATATGTATATAGTAGGTAAGTGAGCACTAAGGAAGACATTTGGAATCTCCATGCCTAGAGGTTACAATATGGAAAAGATTGTATTAAAATTCTACTCAAAAAGCCGCTCAAAATTTTATATTCACACTTTCAGTTAATAAAAAATATTTATGCAATTGTTGTTTTTTTTAATTCAACTATACTTAGACATAATTCTACACAAAGCCACCAATTAATTATTTGGTTGCTAAACGAAATAGATGAGAAATGCTATTACTAAATTTTTTTTTGTATATCTACGTTTATAAAAAGTATACGTTGAAAACTATCTGCATATGATTTTCTACAAACGCCTGAACGCTCAATTTAGTTCATATGTATTACCCGTTACTACTACTACAGCGACCATCAATTTCCTCCAGGCCAAGTCAATTATCGGAAGATGCCGATTGCCCTACATACATAATTCACAGAAGCTCATCAATCTTTAGATGACTCTTGCACGTAAATATTTGGTAACTCAAGACTGTCGTAAATGTCACAAAGTTACGTATTACTCCTCTTGTGGTCGAGACTATAGAGAAGAGATTCCTTTAATTAGCTTTGCTAATGTACGTAATACATGCGATTTATTGCACTCGTTTAATATTATCGCTTAAAATCTACACGAAGGTTGCATACTGTAATACATTCAATTACTCCTTTGAATGTCTTACGTTCGGACACTTATAAAACTTATATCTGTCTTCGATAATTTTTTGGTACTCTTAACTTTGATTATCCTTGCCTGGATCTTAAAGGTCTCCAATTCGATATCGTAGACATAGTAACGTACACTATTTTGACAGTTAATGGAAATTAGGAAAACGAAATGGAATGGAATTTGAAACATTTTATCGCGATACTAATAACCGGATTAAAACAAACAATACGACAAAGTAGCCATTCGTCATTTTTTACGCTTGAACGCATGAAGATTACTAACTAAAATACAAAGGTCAAACGTGAATAAAAATATGCATACAAAGATACAACTATTCTTTTACAAAAAATGTACGAAGGACTAGACGATGTGGAAAATTTCGATATATCAATTATACATGTAAAAAACGCAATTTCAGTCTTAATTATCTGAAATCTTTCAATGCATAATTAGTCTTATGCATTTAAAGTCATTCAATGAATTATAACTGTAAAGAACTGCCTTGACAAATTACCGTTATCTTAAAATTGATTAATTATAATACTATAACACAGTTTTGAGGAAGACAAATATATGTACACCAGCAATTCATATATGTAACGTTACATTATTTAGTAACTACTATTATTTATGATGGTTTAGTCAGTTCAAAACACCTAATATCTATTAGAAGCACAACTGTTAGACATTTACCGCTCCTTATATGGTGAGTCAAATTCTTTAAGATCCTAGTAGATTGCGTGACCTTACATACTTATGAAAAGGTAAACCACTGAACTCAAAGCACATTAGAATGAAACAGCAGTTCATGTAACAAAATGATCGATTGTTTCATTTAGCTATCAGATGTTAAATGTTATTTATCTAACCTTTATTTTTTTCCGAACTGCCTAAATCAATTTACGCCTGACTGTTAGTTATATGTAAGATTTAGGTACTTAAAAGAGTCGAGATCGCATCAACACAGAAAATTATGTAATTATTGTTTGACACCAGTTAATTAACCACATTACTGACTTTCTGTGCGATAGATTGGTAGTGTTATTATTATTATTAATCGTTATTGGAATTGTTCAAGACAAGAGTGAATAGACACATTCTTGGCAAGCGCGAGACTGACTCCTAAATCTCCTATCAAACTTACGCCTCACTTACCCACAAATAAGCTCGTAGTCAAACGTAAGCTTATTACAAAATAAAAAAGCATTCGGGGCGATAGTCATTACCAGAGTAAAATTATATTATTAAGTAGTAAAAACACAGTAAATTGACATTACCTGTAATAGACCTTTAATAGCTGTAAAGGATCATAATTGATATACAAATTAATTTAGCCTTATATGTAAATTATCTATCAAAAATATAATGTTGAATTGTAATAGTACGGTACGTAAGAAGCCAGCTTTACTAGGGATGAACTACATTATGGATTATTTCTCAGATAGTAATTTTCTTACGATACTGATCGTTATCCACTCGCGTCGCTGGCCGCGAATAAAAATAGAGAATGAATATTGTACTCAAATTAAACTGAAATTTTAATTTAAAAAAAAAATCAATGCAACGCTGAGCACTTTTTAGGCAAAAGAAACATCTATACTCTTCCTTACAGTAAAATTATCTTCATTTAAAATTTTATCAAATCGGTACAGCGGTGTTAAACTGAAAACGTAAGGTTTAATGTGAAAGAAACAAAATTAGTACTGGATTTATACTGATAGTAAGACTTTGAATTACCAAGCAGCCTTCATGAATATGTATAATGAAATAATGAAAATTAATAATATGAATGAAATGATCGGAATACCACTGTTTCAATGGAAATTACTCGAGCAAGTGATTACACTGAAATTGAAGAAACATAGAGCAATATAAGAAATAATATTTTGTGTCACAAAAGTGGCCTTAAATATACTAATATCAATTTAATAGTTTGATGTAGTTTGTTCATCCCTAGCTATGATGCCTAGGTGCAAATCATTAAATTAACCATAGCCTGCGGGCCTAGCCTTTTGAGTAATTGGAATCTTCACGGTTCTTAAAGTAACGTCGGATATTTTATAGCACAAAATACCTGTTCGACACAATCGGTGTGGCATTGTTATTCCACTGACCTAGACTATTAGATAATTTATCGAATATATTTTATTATATTATTTATACATATATCATACATGCATACATAATGTCATGATATTCTAGATATAAGCTATAAAACGATATAAGCTCAAAACTTAAAAATACAAATTTCTGCATTGTATTGCAAAACTTCGCAATTTGTACTGTATCGTTACCCAAGGGAGCTCTGAAACACAAGCCCACAAAGGTTGACTTAGGTTCCAGACTCCTACACTATACAAGAACATCAAAATAAATTATAATTATTAGTATCATTACAATACATATCAAGATTGACTGCTTGGTAACTGTGCTCTGAAGCTTTGCCGAATAGTTAACTATGTCGGTATTCTGATTAATATTTACCATTTTAAATACTTATTATTGTTGTTGTTTTATATGTATCATCATTACGAAGACCTTAACCATCATATTAATTGAAATACTTTATACTTCTACAAATTCATAAACATATTGTAAATAAATACATATATACCTATCTATAGTTTAATTACATCAAACAGTACTTAACGTAATTGTCGATTACAAAACATATGCAATAATATGATGTGATAAATGAGCACAGAGTTCATGTAATTAGCCATTGACAAGTATTCACCAGCTTTAAATTCATGAAACGTTACGATCATAACCCAACTAAAGTAGATACCGATCTAATGCCAGATACACACTACCACACTACTAATTATGGATTTCTAAATTTATTACTGTATGTTTAAGGTACATGTGTAAACACGGATAGCAGATAAGAACGGATAGGATAGAAGTTTTTAAGTGAAATTAATTTCACTTTATTAGCTAGTTTCTACATTGTAACTACGAATTGTAAATACCTACAAATTGAGAGTGATTTGTGAAATGATCAGAGACCTAAAAATTTGGATATGACATTATTGTAAAAGCATTATGGGATAGTTCCACAATCCTAGAAAGTTTAAATAGGGGTCTGGTCGTATGCTATTCTCAGGATATTGCCCCCCCAAACACCAGTGTTATACATATTACGCTATTCAAGAACACACTGTTTAAATAGCTGAACCTACAAGTAGCAAAGGTTAAAAGAAATATATAAATTCTGAAGTGACATCAACTAGAACGACAACCAGCGAAGATCTAATGCAAGGTACCGTTTGCTCCAGAGTTGGTGATGTTCGTCCGCATTTGTCTAAAATCTTCATTTCCATGTTGGTACCATTAAAACGCTACGATATAAAATCCCAAAAACCTTCTCTATAAAGAGGGAAAGTAAGAGGTGCACGTGAAAAACTACAAGTTTTCATTGCTAGGTAGAACCGCAAATTTTCATTGCACTTGTAACTGATCCTTTAGCGTGATTGCATAAAACATTATTTAATGTCATTATACGTATAGACGAATATTTCAATATGCACAAAAACGTACCTATATCTAGAACACTTTACCTTCAGTCCAAATATTATGTTTCATTTAAAACGCTGATTTATGCTTGCATTTGCTTCAAGACAAGTGAAAACAACTTAAAGCACGATCTGATCTTCCCACTTATAATCTGCACTTTGACCTACAATTTCATTAAACATTTTGAAATATGGAATGGGAAATTAAAATACTCAGCGCTTTACGATGTTATAAGCAAAATAAATATCTTGATTGAATCCTAGATAGGAACGTTTGTATGGAAATAACCAGTTTAATAGTCATAAAAGTTTAGCTATGAAGTCATAAATTTTTCGTATTGTTGGAAATCGAAACTTTACTTAAACATGTACAAAATTTTAAAACAATAATGGCCCAGTATGAAGAGGTTGATGTAGAAAATGCACGACAGGTCTATAAGTATGGATACTGGACACTGGGTGATCTCTGTCTATCCCGTTGTGGATTTAGCGTGATGGTATTGAACTTGACCTAATTCCTTGGCTTTCTTTTAGTAGCTGATTAAGGGTATTAAGAACACCGTTTATACCTCACGCCTTCTATGCTGGAGGCCACATCACTTTCCGTCTCATATTGGGAAAGTTTGGCGAACAAGATCTTTTTATTCCCTATACGCCCCAAGTTCGAATGGAATTAAAGACACATAGTCGAATCGATTGATACTAAATACTTCACTTGTAAAGATTTTAAAATTCCAAGGCAATGCCAATTTAAGATAATTTTGGAACCTTGGAAATTAACATACCAAGTAACATCCTATTCCGTTATAAGGAAACTAAAATTATTTTAACACTAAATAAAATAGGTATACTAAACATAGAGAATGACTACTTCACTACGCGCCAGTTAGTTTAAGTTTACATAGTTCAAATGTAAGTACGTAAGATATAGTCACAAGTCTGTGCCAAAATACCTCAACACTATTTTAATATTCGACTGTACTATATATTATCCTCAATGAGGTGGACGAGAGCACCTATAAAGACTATGGAATACTTCTACTCCTGTCATTTTTTCTGTAATGTTACGAATTTGGATTTATTCGCATACATTTTTACCAGAATTGCACTCATACATACACATAATAACATTATCATCAAATTTAAACTTTAAAGGGTAACGTCGTGAGGAAACTTGCATACCATCAAAAAACTGATGTACCTAAATTCGATCGTATCTTCCACGATACGATATATTTGAAGCAATTTGCGGTGATGCGCTAATAGACAATACCTAATACTATAAAGTGAAATATATTTGACTGATTTCAAAACCATGAAATTCCTCGTAGTCTAATATTCATTGATTAGATAATTTAAATAGTTTATACATACATTGGCGTCTGGCATTATTATTTTATCATGTGTACGAATATGTGCGGATTATAATAATAATAATAAATCATACATTTTTTAATACTTCACTGAAGAGGATTACGAAGTTAATGGTGAATTTTTTGAAATAAATATTACGTGTAATGAAAGCAAATTGTAACATTGTAATCAATTTTTCGTTTAACCTAATGTGTGTAATATGTATATTGTTAAATAAAACCTAGTGGACATAAAAAACATATTTGAGCTTTCTTATAAAAAAAGATTAAAAGCATTTTATGTAATTCTTGTGCAAACAATGTTTTTTAGGTCCTAAATATTAAAGTATAAAGTGCAGATTATCGCATAAAATGCGTGTAATAGTTGGGCGGGCGGTAATTTAAAGTGTGGCGCGCGAAACCTGCGCCTGCACACCCGTACTCTAATTTCACGTGCCGCACCGCCTCCACTTAGTATAAAAGCTGCCGCGGCCAGTCTGAAAAATCATTCCAGTCACATACATCCAACGAGGACCATATCTGCTCTTCTTCATTGATTCACATATTTTATTCACAGAAACATGAGATCGGTAAGTGTAAATTGTTAAGGGAAAACGAGTAAATTTACGTCATGAGAATCGAATTAAGTTGTCCATTTAATGTGTGCAAGATCAATATATTGAATAATTTACAATAAACATTTAAAGCATTGTTCCTAAAATGTAAAGTAAATAGATTTGAATTAAGAATTGATCTTATACAATTGTCTTGTGATAAAATATTGTGATACAATTTTGTCGACATCACTTCAGTTTTAAGATTTTTAAACCCTAACAAAAATCAGATTTAGTACTCATTTGATTTATTCAGGTTTTACAAATATGTATGTATAATTATTTATTATTATACATATTAAAGGTCAGTATCAAAGTGGATTTAGCAACAATTTTATATCCTAATAGATTATGTATAATTGATCCATAAATAATCTCACATATACAGTGCAAGTTAGTGAAAAAAATATTTTATCAGTGCCAGTATGCTCATAACTATGTATATTATATATATTAACGGAGAAACAATGGGGCTGCGTATGAAATCAAATGGCGTGACGCAAAGAAAAGTATTACTGTTTCTGATGATTCTATTTGACGTAAAATGTAAATTCAAATGTAGGTCAGCTTGTGAACGGCCAGTTTTACAACCGTTGGGTATCTGCTATGATACTTATGAATTCGGGCATAACTGCTGGATTTGATCAAAATTATTTTTTGTCCACTTCGACATAAGATTATATTGACGATATTAAATCATTTTAAAAATTCAATACGATGTTCATAAAGCTCTCCATTTGGTTCTAGTTCATCGCTTTATCCGCCCTCGTGGCTATGACCCTCGCCGCGCCTCAGCTCCCGTACCAACAACAGCAATACCAGGGCCAGGTCATCCCCATCCTCAGACAGTCCCAAGAGGTCAACTTCGACGGATCCTACCAGTACAGGTAATTTGATATTAAATTATTTGTTGCATAGGTGAAATGCGTACCTTGGCATTGTGTATAGGTACTGTCGTACTATTCTTGATTAGAGTTTGCTTTTTTTTTACTTAAAATCTCCAACATTGCCGAGCTCATTTTATATAAAACTCATGTCATTATGTGGTGCAGTTGAAGAATATCATAATAACATATTATAGTTACGGATATTATGTTTTGCTGAAGTATGCGATACTTTGGAAATTACTGCACCTAACATACGAGTAAGGTCTTTCTAACATATAGCATATACGAGGCTTCCAAACAGATTAATAAAGCAACTTAACATTTAGGAGGGTTACTTTGTTCAGCCAATTTTTAGTGTTTCATTACTTAGCATGATTCTCCTATCTTAATGAGACGGTCTTATGTCATGGTCCACTACACTGACCAAGCGTAGGTTGGTAGACTTCGCTATTTTAGAGAGCATAGTGAGGAACTTTAAATTGTGCAGGTTTTCTCATTATGCACGTCAGCGTTCACGTGTGACTGCTTGCTTTTTTTCATTTTCATTTTACCTAACAAACAGCCAGACGGGCCATCTGATGGTCAGTTAAAAAAATTAAATATCAGACAATGATTACATAATTTCATCTATGATATAATAATTTTAGATAAACATAACGGACAAAATACATTGTTTACTTTAAAATTATATAGCATGTATTGAAAGTTAGACAAATTTGACACATCGTGCGAAACAACCGGTGTTGTAAGTTATTGGCTATAGATTTTAATTGTACGCTTATATTGTGAAATGTACTTTAAGAAGTTGATCTATAAAGAAATCTATCCAAAGTTAAATGTTAAATTTATAGGAGTAGGGGTCATCAACATTTATGACTAAGCCCTGATTATGCAAGAATATCGGCTCCAGGTGTCATTGCCAACACCTCTGTCACCATATATTCATTTGGAACCTGGCACATAGCTTTTAAAATATGGCGATACATTGCAAAACTTTATTGGGTAAACCTCATAAATCACCGCCTGAGACAAATAGAAATTATTAAAATGGGCGAAAATTGCGACAACAATTTATTTGCCTAATATGTATAATATGGATTTGTTTGTTCATTAGTTCATTATGTATTCTTATATGGCCGTTGAATAATGATTAACGCAATGTTTTGCTAGCTCATGATTTGAGTTGACAAACAATATTTCGCATTTCTGTACATAATGTATAGTTTTATATATAAAGTATTCTATACTGTTTATTGTATTTAAGACACGTATAACGATTATAACGCACGTACAAGCGAAAAATCTGAAGAACAAAAGATTGAGAGCGCATGATTCCACAACAGAAACGTTTGATGAAACATCTCATCAAATTTGATATTTCCAAGTATTAGATGCCGCTGCAGGTGCTTAGAATACATCGTTTATTGTAAAAGTCTTACATGCTTTCCGTACCTTCGCAAATTATGGTGAGTTTAGACCTTTTGTGGCTAAAGAAGCATTAAATTATGAGGTGTCAATCAAACCTTTGTGTAATAATTACAGTATCTTCGCAACCACATTCTAAGCATTAAATATTAATATCTCAAGTCTAGTTAATTGGTTAGGTAATTTTATTTAATACTTTATTAATAGTGTAAATATTGGTGTAAAAGGTGAATCATAAGACGACAATGTATTAAATAATTAACACTAATTTTATATCGCTACAACTGTAAAGGACAAGATAATGTGAGGAAAGAAGAATGATGCAAACTTTGCTACTCAATATTGACTGGCAAGACAATTGAGTTGAAATTGAAGATGTCCTAAAGTAAACAATTTGAATAATTATTTTGGTTCCAAATGATAACTTTGTACTACCTACACAGTTACGGGAGTATTTATTTATAATCTTCTTGCACTAGTTATGAAACCGGTAATGGCATCGCTGCCCAAGAGCAAGGTTATCTAAAGAACGCTGGTGTCAAGGATGCTGAAGCACAGGTCGCGCAGGGCTCCTTCAGCTACACGTCGCCCGAGGGAATCCCCATCGTCGTCACTTACGTCGCTGACGAAAACGGTAAATATCTTACAATTA
This sequence comes from Agara belti belti, assembly GCA_018245935.1. Classification (NCBI taxonomy): domain Eukaryota; kingdom Metazoa; phylum Arthropoda; class Insecta; order Lepidoptera; family Hesperiidae; genus Agara; species Agara belti. The sequence goes on along the minus strand of DWEM01002892.1, from coordinate 363 downwards.
CTATTTATATTTAAATAGGCAAATGCAAAACAGCTCAGTACGTTATTATATCTGTTTGTCATCCGATTTTCCTTATCTTTCTTAACGAGTGATATTTTGTAAAATAACAAAATTTAAATTTCACCGTTGAATTTCGACCACTTTGCGAACTCTAGTTATTATCAATGGGCTTCTATTTATTGTGACATTTATAAAACTTTAAAGTCAATATAAATATCCGCAATTTTCTTCGTTATATCTTCAGATTCCGCTAGTTGTACATAATGGCAAATAGTTTTTGTAACATCATCACGCCTGTATTCCCCGAAGGGGTAGGCAAAGGAGTGTAGTACACCCCCACATTTCACCAGTTACGTTTAAGTC
>DWEM01002891.1:0-11413 GCA_018245935.1 Agara belti belti | reverse complement strand
CGCGCTCTGCGAGATAGCAATTCCTACGGGATTAATATTATGTTATATAAAAATTGGATATAGCATCGCGTGTACAAAATATAACTGTCACATTGCCAAGTTTATTTTTTTCAATAATAATTTCGTAATCGAGGAAACCTTTTTGTTTTTTAGGAATCTTGGATATATTTGTGTTTCTTTTTACTTTTATTTTTAATGTTTCTGTAGACCGTCAAAAGATTATTAGTAAAACTTTATCTCTACTTAAGTATCTCTTATACAGATTATTTGTTTTTTCTAAAAAAATATTTATCTTTGTGCCATATATTGTGCATGTAGGAGTAAGTATACTCCTATTTACTTGCATTAAATAATACTGATATTGAGGTCCATATTTTTATTAAATTAAATTAACCTAGCAAACAGATGAGCACCTGATGGTAAGTGCTCAGTATTGCCTGTGGACATGTGCAACACCTCAGCAGTTACCAATGCGTTGCCCGTTTTAAAGGGATAATATATATAGGTAGATATATCAATACGCCTATTAACATACGTCTAATTCTTTCTGTGTTCTTCATGAGTTTTTAATTCACTTGTAAAACAATCACTTCATAAAAACATAGATTCAGAGATGCATCGAAGTTCGTCAACGTTAAGGAAACTAAAAATGACATTGTAGGCGATGGCGCCACATTATTTCAGCAATCGAATCATGAAATTTCCAAGTTAAATACGCGAAGGCTAATGTATTTTCCGGTCGATCGGTCTGCGTCGGGAATGCCAAGCAGTCGCAGGCATCGCGGTGGCCCTCGTTACCCTATTATCGAGTTTGATGTGAGAGTCTATTCATGGAATGGTACTTACGAAGTTAATCTACAAAATACTGAACACAAAAATATTCATTATACACGAGTTTAAACAAATTAATCAAAACACATTGTCTTCGATCGAGCTAGATCGTAACGTAGTGAAGGACTAATGAGAAAAAAAATTAAAGGTTTTCGAAGTTATTAAATTATTTTAATATAACGTTATTTATAGTTATATAAACACACATACAAACGTACATACATACTGTAGATCTCACATACGAAAAGAGAAACAGAAATGTAATAGTTTTACATAAAAAGGCATAATAGGTAATCCGCACCACGGAGAACTAAAAATACCTTTTTGTTGTGTGCTTATTCTTACTATTGTAATTCTTTGAGAATGCAGTTTTATGGTAATATATTACATTAAAATCGTGGCAACAAATTGGCCGTAATATGGTTAATTATTTAAGTTATTCGTAATTAATCAACATAAGGTCTTTGTGAAAATATAAATTCCTTGCGATACGTACGCGTCATGAATGTCAATTCGACATTAACAAGCGCTGAAAATAGTCAAAATGAGTATTTTCCAAAGACTAAAGTTGCTAGTACGTTTTTTTTGGCCTTTTTGGTACGGCCTTGTTTGGGATAGGTCGCCATCATTTCATCTGTAAAAAGTTGTAGGTTCGGTTTTATAAAAACTTTACATAAGTCACATAAACCTAACGTACGTATATTACAAATCTTAAGCTCGCACCACCCATTATCCTTTGTAACCAATGACCTTTCTTGACACTTGAATTAGTTATACACAACATGTAAAAATAAAGTCATTTGCATTCGATATTAGCCGAAAGTTCTTCAATACGAGAATAGAGCTTTTAAGAATTAACACTTCAATTCCGATCGAGTCTCGCAAATTCCGCTCCGATGAAATGATAAAGCGGTTGAATATTGATAAAATAAATATTGAAGCACGTGACCGAGCGTTCCGACGTTGTCTCTCTATTTGCCTTTCTGATGACTGACTCAATTGTTAGTTGAAATTTCGTGTTCAATAGAAAACGATGTTCACGAGAACTGGTACGAACCAGTGTTCATATTTGAGATATTCTTTTGAAAGTGATAGAGCCTGTTCAGGGTTTGAATAAGCACGCATCACCGCTTCATCTACATCTAATGCTACGATATGCTATGATATGGTGGACATAAACGTCGACGCGCGTCGTGTCCCCGGTTGTTCCTCAAACGTAGGGTAAAAGATCAATCACATTTAAAATTGGAACCTGATGTATTTGGAAGACTGTTTACTATTAACTTTATCGTTCATAAGCAACTATCAACAAAAAAATTGCATTCTTATTTTAAATATTATATCATTAAAAATTTCCGTATAAGCGTAGTTGTCATTCTGTTGGCATATATGTAACAATAGCTTATTAATATCACCTAAAATTACCTTGTCCTTATAGCCATCTCACCGCGAACGTATGCACTGTACGAAGCTTCTACGCTTTACAGTTTTATGAAACAATCCAAGCGACTCATTAGTAATTTTTGGCGAATGCGAGCCTTTGAGCGCTCAATCCGCAACTAATACGTTACAATGTGTAACTTTCTGAATACAGTTCAGTAAATATCAACTGTAGCAGTGAACACAGTCCACTTACAATCCCGTTTTCCGACTGACTTCTTCCCGGCGGGGTTTGCTCGGCACCGTGTACATTGGACGGCGGTATTTGTTCGGGCGCGAGATCCTTCCTGGCCAGAGCAAACGGATATTCAGTAGTTCGGACGTAAGCACTTATTGGAACTGCGGCGGCGTTGATCCGTGAACGAACACCTCGACAGTAGTCCTGTCGGTAGCAGTAACTATTGTGTTCGATAACATCTCAAATATAGTGTCTTATGCCTTCGGCAGTGGATTGTTTTTGTCACACTTCACAATTGTAACTGTTTGTTTTGTTAAAGACAAGACAAAGACAAAGACGTTTATTTGCACAAATATGTGTACATATACAGGTTTTACAGGTTTATTAGTTTAAGCCATGTTTTGCCTTTTAATTCGTACAAATTTAAGAAATGGAAGTAAAATTATAATAATTGTCTATTACTGCTAAATTATTACGCCAAAATTAACATATGTGTAAGATATTTAAAATCAACACAAAACCGTTAATCTGGTATCCGACTTTTAAATGAAAAGAAACTATTCTTAGATTATCGCTGCTAATTTTGAAGTGCAGTTGAAAAATAACGGGTTCAATATCCTATACATTGGCAAGGTAGAACTTGAATTCATCTATATATATTTATTAGTAATATGATCGCTGGTATAGTAAGTAATAATTGGCATCATGAGACAGTTATACGTTTAGCGTAGGAACTGCACGCCAAATGAATTTGCATTCAGATAGTTGATGTCGCAAACTGTAGGTATAATTATGTTTATATATTTTAATATTCAATAAAGTAGGGTACTGTATTTTACGGATCAAATATTAAAATAGAGTTCGAAATTTGAAATCCATCTTTTATTTAAATAAACAGAGATAGTTATAGAAATGTTATAGATTCAATTGCAAAACACATTTAACATTAAAAGTATACGAATTTTGCTTCCAATTATATCTAAATAATAATAACAGATGAAAATTAAGTTTATCTTAATAGGTTGTACAAAACTTGAAATAATTTTCTTTATCTACGGAGAACAATACAAAAATTGTACTAAAGAATTTTAAATAAACCATAATTTAATAAATCATGGGTCACATATATAACTTTTATACAGTGATATAACTTTGATATTAGAAAATATCATATTCTATTTAGAAATTAAAAATATTATTAAATCCTAAAATCCAAGTGACATGTTTTCTAACATAACGTAACGTAGAAAATGTCACTGTAAATTAAAACTAAGGTACTTTTTTCGTATGCTGTATGGTACAGTCAATTGTGTTTTTACAGAACAATAGTATCTGGCGTTCGACTAAAACAATTTAACTTCTATTCAAATTTAGTTTGACCCGTGTGTTTGTTATTCGTTGGAACAAAAGAACGTTTTTTCTGATTTTAAACTTTTCTATTGTTACAATGTTATCGCAATTTGGTGCCCAATATGTGAGTTTTTATGTACAACTAGTTGTGCCCGCGGTTTCGCCTGCGTGCAGTTATACTTTTAGTAGGTTTTATTATACATTTGTATCTAAACCATAAGCCTACATATTCATCTTTATATTTAACCCTTCGAAAAGGAAGGTCTTGCACGGGATTTACTTTACATTCACTTTGTGCACGGTACTGGAACCCTAATCTTCGAATCTTCGTGGCTTAGCCCTTAACTTTCACGGCTTTTGAAATGTGAGCTGTTGTAAACACTTAATCATGCGATAACCTATTGCTAATGCTTGATATTTCAGTAATACTTAATTTGTATCAATATGATAACACATCAATGAGATACAATTTCACTATTTGCAATGGCACGTCAGGATATATTACAATATCACTCTTTCAGAGCAGACAGTTCTGAAGCATTTTCACAGGTTTTAGTTGGATTTCAAAGTTTTAAACTGAAGCGTTGGTCACTTTTACGGACTAGAGCAGTACCTATCCGAGCTCCCTTCAATATGTAGGTACATAAAATAACATTTAGTAGTGCCACAATAATCGATTGTAGCTAAGGTATACAAGTTGATATAAAACTTCAAGAAACATAAGATTTGAGATCTATTTAATAAAGCCTTCGAATTACGTTTACGGTGATATTTAAAGCTCTATTGGAGTCCAGCTATGCGTGTGTCAAGCGGTCCAGGTGTGTCAGAAATGATTGTCTCACGTAAATACCTATAGATTTGTTTTTATAAAGACTTTACCATGGAACAGACTTTTGGCTCTCACAATAAATAATTAATTAATGATTTGAACATAACATAATTATATGTCGCTCTCTTCCGCCTACCTACTACGACGCCTTTTGCAGCACCGTAGAAGAGTTTATAAATATTGTGTTCATTACATTGGTCGCTTTGTTATTTTTGCCCCGTATTGACAATTGACACGTATTGAGAATTTGAAGTGTTGGTTTCTTCATGTACCTACTTATAATAGGGAGGTATGAAACGTGAGTACCTACGCTAAAAAAATACATATTAGGTCGTATTTTGCAGTTATTAAAATTGTGTGTAGATTTTCGTTTTAGATGGACATTCCAGACATTGAGTGTTCCGTATGAAGGCGCACTAATCGGGAATGCAGCGGTCAATTTGGCAGTGAACGACTCGACGGCGGAGGCTTTTGTGCCTGGTCCTCGGTTCTAATTGAAACTATTTTGGACACAGGACAATGTGGCATTGTCCGCGTGTCCGGCGGTGTTTGCCGCCTTTATTAATTCAGGTGGGCGTGGCCTCCGTTGGGCGGAGCCACGGTGGGTGTATGATTAGGCTCCGCCTAGCCGCGCGGCGCAGTCGTCGTGTTTCACCTGTTTCGCGCCGCGATCCTCAGTCGGTCTGCTGACGCGACAGTCGCTACTCATCTCTGCGCGATCCGAAACTCTGAATTTTCGTAATATGTTTTAACTTCGTAAATTGTTAATGAACTGATTTGACCCGGAGTTTTCCTCTGGCCCGGTCACTGTGAACGTGTGTGACAGTAGCGTGGGCCGGCGAGCGCCCCTCGAGCTTCCGAAGCTGTCGCACGACCACACACACACGCAAAGTGAGTTTAAAGTTTTTAGATGTGACTAGTTTTTGTTTTGGTACACGAGATGTGACTTACAAAATATTCTACAAATTTGATGAAACCTTCCACAAGGTTTTCACTTAGTTTACATTAATGTTTTCAACGACAGACAATTAAGTTACTCTTACCTTGAGTAATTACTTATAATATAAAATATCCTGTATTTATTATATTTCATAAGGATATAGGGTATATAAATAATACAAATTTTATTGAAAAAGTGAAATAAGTATAAAATGAATTAAGCAGTAATACATGGATACCTACTTACAAATACCTATATTACATTGACATATTAGTTATACATTTTATTATCATATTTAAAGAATATTCTTCCATTAAATTTTATTACACATTACTATAATTAAATTTATTTATTTAATTAAACTAAAACTACTTGAACTAATTGATAGGCTACGTACACACAGAAAAGTTTATAAACATTAAATTATAACTTTGCAAGTTGCAAGTATGTGAGTAAAGTTTATTACCAATTTTTTTCAAATTAATGAATTAATTTTATAATTTAATTGATTTATTTAAATTAAATATTTCAAGACTCTAATATTTAATGTGATTCTGCTGTCGTCGATTAGTTTACGTTAACAGTTTCGGTTTAAAGATTCTTTATTGTCTTAAGAAATTACAAAATTTCATTTATAAGACAAAACTTAAGCTAATTTAAGAACAGTTTCAGGAAGGTTTAGGGATTTTTGGGACTTAATAAAATTGATGCAGCGACATTTTTTCAAATTTAATTTTAATTTTCGTTGGCGTAGGTACCTATATTGTTAACCAATCTTTCTTTACGAACGTCAACAAACTACTTGTACAAATAAGGTTCATTTTAATTCGCGATATTCTTCTCAAAACGTTTCGCTCGTCAACTTTATAGCTACTGCATACGTATAACGTAATAGTTCTAATCTGGCAAACGTTTCCCGCCAACAAAAACCTATTTCAATCCGGACGCAAATCGACTACATTGCAAATCAATCGTCATCTATCCACAGTGGGTATCGTTCGTTTTTCCTCGGGGATAAAAATGCCGCCCGCCCTAACCGTGTTCCCGACCGCCCTGTGGAATCATTGCTGAAAGAGCTGCTTTTTTAAAAATCATACGACCAAAGTTACAGAAATTAGTCGAAAAATACGTAGACGTAAATACATAAGGATTTCTTTTTATGTTAGCAATTTTTTTAAGGCTCACTTTTCTTAACTGTCAAGATTGTTCGACACAACTGCTATAGTTATTATTTAATACGTAACGAGCGTTTGCCATTTATTTTGTAATACATTCATTTTCCTATATTAACGTATAATTTTTTATATACCTATCAGTTTTAAAGACATGATATAGCAGAAAAAAAAGATGACAAAATAATAAATTCATATTTATATAAAGAATGATAATTTGTCCTGTTTTGACAACCTTCGTAAACATTTAAATTTAACGCTGTTTACAAAAATATTTACTAAAACTTCTCCAACTGATACTTCACGTACATCTTGCCGAATAAAATTGTGGAACCGCCCTAACCGTGTTCGTCCGCGATCGTATCGTAAATGTGAATGCGGCTTTATTAGTTGCGAGCTTTTCATACAAATTTTCTGACTGCATCCTTTAACAATTTTCTCCAGTCTCCTTTATGAGAACTTTATTAGTTAGATTTTATAAAATTACGTTTTATATGAAATTGTAATTTTATGTCAAATAGTTACCGCACGCGTCACGATTATTCTTTGATATTAAACTCAGTTTGATTTATACATACATATTGTATGTTTGAGTTCATGAGATAACGTAAAGACAAGTTATAGACATGAACAGACACACCTTAAATACTACTATAAACTAAATTTGATATATGTACATATACCTACTTCAACTTTTTGGATTCAAAAAGATTTTACCTTTTTAAGTAAGTAATTCTTTTTATTGTTATCATTCAACAATTCATAACGTTGATTGAGCGAAAATTGAAAACTAGACAACCAAGCACATATGTGTCTCTTTCCAATTTAGGCAAAATTGACGAATTTATAAAACAATTATAAAACCTTTGATATTTAAGCAGATATGAATACTGTAAATGAAACGCTGACGTTTTTCGTACAGAATAAAAATATACACCGCCCGTCCCGCGTTCCCGCCGATCGAATCGTCGTTGACAATGTGGATTCCGTTTTATTGGCCGCGATCTTTTTATGCCAATTGCCCGGTCGTTTTCCTCCGGATTTCTTCATCTTTCTTTTGAAATGTTTTCCCACAGTATATTGTCTCTGGATTATTAGCATTTAGACCTTATTGAAAATATTGTATTATAAAGTACATCGTTTTGTAATCGTATTGATTTTTTTTTATAAAGCCTCAGGCTACTATTATTTTTTCGTTTTACGTTCAATAATCATCGCGGGCACTGTGGACTAGCCTTTAATTGGCGCCTTTTCAAGCCAATTGGGAATTTGAGGATCGTTATCTCATTTAGATTGACAGTGTTTTTAACATTTCTATCCAGAACATTTTTGAGTTTTATATTTCATTTATTTTGTATTCCAAGAGTTGTTTAATGAAAAGAGAAACATTTCAGTTGTTGAATTTCACCGGTACTTTACGTTTATTAGATATTTATAATTAAGGGAATATTTTTAAATCTACGAGTTTATTTTGATATTATTGTGAATGGCCGCTCGAAAGACATCCACTCAAAGCGTCCAGGCACATTGGAGCCATAGCTCTTAGTTTAATGACCGCGATTTTTTCAAGGCAATAGGTTGATCTGATTTCTCACTGTTATTAATGTTATTTCTTAAATATCTAAATTGCTCGTTTAAGCTAGGTGGTAACGTTTGCACTGGTCGCGTTCATCGGAGATCCCAGTGCCTCTCCTAACATTCGCTAGATGGCCATCGGCCATCGGCCATCGTGGTAACGTTTAATTGGTCTTGTTTAATCGATTTTTATTTTATCTCTTTCAAATTTTTTACTAATAAAGATTTATCAGCATCACATAGCCTTATTTCTTTTGTATAGAAATGTAGAGAGATTTTTTTATTTTACACCAAAAGTTTCAGATAGAAATGTGCTCCCACCCAAACCGTGTCCCAGCGGCAATCGAATCATCGCTGACAATGTGGATTCCGTTTTATTGGCCGCGATCTTTTTATGCCAATTGCCAATCGCTCGGTTGTTTTTTCTATTTCAATTGGGGTGCTTTGGTGATATTGGGTTCTTAGGTTTTTTTTAGTGTTATGTGCGCGGCATTTTTTGTACAGGAACAGGAAAGCAAATATTATTGCCTAGAATAATAGGGTTGTAAGCAGAAAAAAGGATGATAAATAAGAAAGAGATATCCTATTGGACACCCTTTTATCATAATGTGCGGTGTTTTAATTGTTTATTATATGTTTTTATTCCCCTGTTCCCACATTAAATGAAGCAAGGAAGAATCTAAGTGAGAAGTATGGTCACTAGGAAAATTGTAATTTGAGTGGCATATATAATGTCAAGTAATGTACTTGTAGCTAGACAATTAATAAGTTTCATAAAATCATTTATTTCATTACAAATAATTACACAACAAGAATTCATTACTTAAATATTTTTGTAGAGCAGTAACGCTCGTGAAACTCTACGTTGTGATTTTTGTGTCTTAGAGTTGCCGATAGATGGCAGCGTGAACATCGTAACAGTTTTACATTGCGTTTTAAAAATTTGCCGAGTTCTTTAATTCAGCCAAAGCAGGTGCCCAAAGTATTTATGGACACTCAAAATATTATATATACATGCGTTTTAGTTAGAACATTTATTAAGAACTTAATCGTAATTCGTCGGTCGCCATTTGATACTACTATAACAGAGAAAACATTATTACCGTTGCAAAAAAAAACTTTTCATAGAGAAAATGAAACAAAAAAATAATTGGAATGCATATGACATCAGTACTAGTGGTTAAGGACCCTCACTGCAGAACTGGAGGTCGTAGGTTCGATTCCCATACAGGTCAAACATTTGTGTGATGAGCATAATTGTATGTTTTGTGTCTGGGTGTAACATACATATTATAAAAAATATATTATATATAAATATACATACATACATATATGTTGTTTATCAGCTGTATGGACACGCTAATACAGGCTCTACCTAGCTTGGGATGTATGAGAATTTACCAAATATTATTATTATCAATATATCTTACCTATTACTTTGTACGTATATAAAGAAAAATATTAAAATAATTGTTAATACATATATGTTACATAATTTGTATTAAGTGTAAAGATAATAAAGCTTAGGACAACGGAATATCGCTGCGATAATAATCGCATAATGAGGTTGCAGCGATAGTGATAACGAACCGCTCGTTTGTGCACTTGTGTCGTGCGAACTTCGCTAATGATTGCATTTATGCTTTAGAATCGCTCTTCGTCACCGTTCTGAAATGTTTCACTTTTGTACACGACTGTACCGTGTGCGGATATAGATACAGTGGTCATCCGACGCTGACGTAACGTATTACGTGTATGTATATCATTGTCCTAATAGATATGTTCGTCTTTTGTAGTATGCAAATACTTCTAAACCGGTAAGAAGACAAATTAGCAATGTGTTAGATTAGATAAGAACCTAACCTAACACAATGGCAATTTGTCATTTGTCAAATTAGTCAAACTAGCATTTGTCAAATTAGTCCATCTAGCATTTGTCAAATTAGTCAAACTAGCATTTGTCCAATTAGTCAAACCAGCATTTGTCAAATTACCATTGTGTTTGGTTAGATAAGAACCTATCCTAACACAATGGTAACTTGTCATTAACTCATAAAACATTAAAAATCCAACTTTCATATAACTTATACACAAAATGTAATCATAATATAAACTGATTCTCTGTTCGATTTTCAAACGGTTGGTCCACTTGGTACGAAATGGTCTCTGCGGTTCAATAGCATTTGTATCCACTCTTAAATGTCATAACACACGTTTAAACTTTTATTTCAATCATGTCTGTCAACAATCGCAACCTTCAGAGCGAAGACAATAACGCACTGTAATTATGAAGCCAAAAGAATACTGTTTTTCATAGTTAATGAACTTATTGTTACTGTCACACAGTTTTAAACTATCGAATTGTTTAGTCGAGTAATGGTCTGTTCGTATTTAAATTACAAAAACAATAGAAGATCACAAAGGGACTTTACACTTTGTACTATAGGAATTTATACCCGTAAAATGCTACGATTTCATAACGGGGTATCGAAATTAACTTAGTTATGAGATCACGCTGTCTGTTCTAGTTTGTTATATCGAACACGAAGTGTTCAAACAATGCAATGGATACTGCGTTTCGTTACATGAATATTAAACAATAATATCATGTAACCAATTAGTTATCCCGTTATTTGGTTCCTAATTTTGTTAGTAATTTGTAACTTTGTTAGTTTTGTACTTTATTTTTTTTCCAAACAAAAACAACATAAATGAATAAATAATGTAATTTAAGTTATTCGTAAATAAAACTTAATTATATTGTCCGTTTGTTTTCTGCAATTCTACTTGCTTGACTTATATAAGCATATATATGATTTTAAAATTACAAATAAATACATAGATTTTAGTTTAATTCACATTGACTTGCTCGATTGGTAATTAGTATTGGACTAACATTTCAAATTAGTTACTACAACACTAATTACTTATATGTACAGAAAATGATTCAGAATTACAGTAAGTACCGAAATATCTTGACTATAACAAAAGATAGATAGATAGAAGTAGATAGATAAAATCAACGTAACATCACGCCTGTATTCCCCGAAGGGGTAGGCAGAGGAGTGTAGTACACCCCCCACATTTCACCAGTTACG
>DWEM01002890.1:0-11414 GCA_018245935.1 Agara belti belti | reverse complement strand
ATCAATATCGGTTGTAAACTGACGTATGGGGTAGCAGAGGTGGTCTCAAATCGATAAATTGTGTTCGGTAGCTACTTAAGAAGTTGTGACGAGTTTATGGGCTTTATTGACACGCTGTCGTTAGAAGTTTAGTCCATAAGGATCAGATATATCGCGTTGGAAGCAAAGTGTGAATAACAAAAGTAATTACTTTAACTGTTGCTATTATCAACATAATAAACACAATTCATTATAAAATATATTTTTTTTTACGTAATAGCTACATTACGTAAAAAAAGTGTGTATGAATTTTTTTATGTAATATTGAAAGGCTACATGGAAGGTAAATTAATCTTCATATATTTTTTCTTAAACGTGCTTTTTTGTAGTTGCGTCCGATCTCCGTGAATACTATATCAAAATTCATGATTCAAATACCATTTTAAAGCTTATGTTTTCTACTTATGACCAAAATTCACTAAAAATAATAAACAATATTTTCATTACAAAAACTTAACTGTTTATCATAAAATACATTGGCATTTGTTGAAAACTGTTAACAATTCGTTCTACTTATCTAACAAATCAGTTTTTAGATTCTTTAATTTATTATTCAAATGAGCTTATATCTATATAAAAAAGGTAAACGCTCACATTCTCTCCTAATTCAAAAATAATAATAATATTTTTTAAATCTAGTACAGTTACCTGTACATACCTTTATATTATGAAGTACCACTTATACAAAATCTGTTCTAACATGACAGTTGTTAGATTGTGGACATAGTAAATAAATAAAAGTTAATAATAACAAAGACAAATTAAATCATCATATAATTTAAATATTTACGTAATTAATTCTAACTTGATTTACATAATCGTCAAAGGGAAAATCACTTCAGTTTATTAGCATTAAACATTTTAATTCTTCCAACATACCGTCAGAAATGTTTAGCAGTATTGTTCTTTACGATGCTTTTTAAAATTAAAAAAATAAAAATATCAGCTAGTTAATTTTTAGATTTTTAATTGCAAGCATTAAACATACACGTATTATGATATCAACTATAATAACGCACCAAAGGTTGTGGAATACATCATGAAGAGCCAGTGTAAAATCGCGTGCCGACCACAGGAAGCGGCCTGTCCCCGAGCGTCGTCGTATGCCCCGCCGGCCACTAAATAACACGTGCGGCTAATTACTATCGCGCAACGATTTTAAACCCACTTCAACAACCTACGTACAAGCGCATCGCGAGCGACACCTTTATGGATATACAATACGTAGTAGGTATGGACGTAACTTGGTACGTTTGGTATATAGACTAGTTATAAACTTTTTCCAATGTTTCTTAACGATCGTCATAAGTATATATCGAATTTAATTCTCTCAATAAACAAAACCGTGAAGTTTTAATATCACAGACTACCACACTGGCGATTTGCAGGTTGGCGAGACTCATACACTGTACAAAACATTGATTTTTGTAATTAATTGGCTTCTGTTCTTGTGTTCAGAGAAGAGTGCCAGTGATTCGAACACCAAGACTTACATACATAGTAAGAGGGTTAAATAGAAACTACTAGATTATCAGAACTTGCACAAAAACTATACAAAAGAAGAAAGCATTAATGCTTAATGTCGAATCTGACAGCGCTAAATCAAATGGAATATTTCTAGACGTTTCCCACTATATAAAAATTTTCTTATGCAAGTATTATTACTATCGGCCACCAGGCAGGCGAAAATCGAAGGTTAATATTTTTCTTTTGTTATTATTTTTATTTTACTGCAGAAGATTTCCGTGGCGCGTCCTACACAAAGACATGAACAGCAGAGAATATAAACTATAAGGTTAATTTTTTATATAAGCCAGTCCGAATAATTAATTTTACCACATGACAATTGACATGCTGTTTAGCACGTATTAAACTAATAATAACTGTGTATTATGAAAAACAACTTTTTCTAACGAAACCATTGTTTACTATATATATTTGGTTAATATTCGTCAAAAGGGGTTAAAAAAGTAGAAAATATAAGCTTTATAATAGTGCTTGAAACATTAATTTTGATAAAGAATTCACGGAGATCTCACGCACGCACAAAAACAACTTTTAGAAATAATATGCTAGTTTTGTGCACTCCTACATACATATAAACTTTGACTATGCCAAACCTCATACTCGTTCCGGGCCCGCAATATGGTATACAAGTGTTCTCTTCACGCACTAATATATATACTTATACATAATATGTAAAAGAACATACAAAGGACTTACAAATTTTTCCGCTATTAAAGACCGTTTGTTTAGGCGCGACGTGATCACGCCATCCGTAATCGACTAAGACTGAAGTTTTGCTGTAAGTCCGCTGTGTTAAAATTTATAGACCACCTGCGTTAGTCAGGTTATACTGCAATCATACGACTTGATCGTCTCTATTATTTAATATGACCGGTAGATTAAAATGAATTTAAAATGATATACTGTAGGTTTTAGGAACTTCCAATGTGTTAGTAATACATTACATGTATTTACACGCACTGTTACATTAATTTTCAGTATTAGCTAAAATGTTTCCTAGCAAAATATTGAATAATATGTATGCTTATCATAGTAAATAAATTAATGGTAAAAAATATTTTTACAAACAACCTTTTATTTACCATACATATTCAAAAAATCCATCTACTACATTACACACTTTATATTGCCATGGCTAAGGCCGCGAGATTTAGGTACCTATTTTATATAAAAAAAGAACAATTTTGTTTTTAGATAGTTTTCATAGATTGTTCTTAGTTCTATGTATCTGTCATATTGGAGTTAGAATGATGTCACTACAGTAATCATAAATTGTCATCGGAATTGTACGCGTATTGTAAAATTTCAGTTGAATCGGTTTGGACTAAATGGTTTAAAATGCAGTACCGACATTTAATCCGCGCACCGTAGCGAACGAATTTACAGGGCAAGTTACATAAAAGCTTTTATTATTGTAATACGATACAACTCTATCTACCTTTTTAAACTCGGAATCGTCGAACCACAATGTTATTCAAATTTGACAACGAGCTACTTTAGTTCTGGGCACAGATATGAGTTTCAAAGAATATTCTATTAAATCAACGTCCAGGAAAGGGGAATAAGAGATGAACATTTATATGGGAATAATTTAGCTCTCAATGCAATGCTTAATAATTAATACTCAATAAATAGCCACTAAACCTAACTTAACAGTTTTTTAGCAAAATAGTTTAATTCCTTTGCAGCCGGTATCTAGCAATTAGAAAGCGAGCGGAAAATATCCATGTGGTGTATTGCATTATGCTACTAATAACACAGCTATTAAAATAGATATCGACCAGTTTTTCTTTATTCACAGGGAACAGGGTGTATGTTTGGAAAATTGAACCGGTACAAATATTGAACATACTGGCCTATCACCATTCACCCCTACATCGTGCCACTGTTAGACATGACCTGTAAAAAATGTTGCCTATTTTACTCACCAGCCGTTCAACAATCTTTATAACTAAAATCACATCGATCCGTTGTTCCCGTTTTGACGTGAAAGAAGGACAAAACAAGTACACTTTCGTATTTATGATATTAGTTTGGGATATTGTAATTAGAAGTCGCAGTGACTGTGTAGTGGAAAATAACATTAATGCAATCATTGAAACAAAAGATTCTCTCCGCTTAAGCTTTTAATTACGGATCCTATAATAGATATAACCAGAAAAAAAAACTGTTTACTACAATACTAAAAAAACATCATATTTTAATATTTCCTGAGCATCACAATAACTGTTGCAGTAAAGTATCCACAGTATCTTGTTCGCCACGGTGCACATCGACGCTATTTACACCCTGTTGTGTCACCTGTCACCTCAATGATTCACAGTTATAAACACTGATTGTCGCTTATGAATACGTAACATTTGAAGGCACTATTATTTTTAATAATGTTGATGTACTTAAGGAGCGTTTTACTTTGTATGTTAAGAATTATTGAATGTAATAAAATACGTCTTACTTGTTGAAATGTTTAATTGCGACTAGACTGAACATTGAATTATGGAATGATTTGAATGAGCAGCGAATGATTGGATATACATATTGACACTATACACAACAAATAATACTATGATATGATATTATATGGTATATAGGTATATATACAATACACAATACAATACCATACAATATGTATTGTATTGTATATAAACAAGAAACGTGCTAAATCGGTTTTACGTGCAAAGATGACGTCGACGAGAATAACAGTTTCACGAGAATTTCCACCAATACAGGAGCTTAGCTTTCGAGGCATTCGATAACTTACATGACGATATCTCATGTTCGCTTTTGAGATAAATCCGCCTGGCATTTGAATACTGCAAAACAAAACAGAGAATTGTAAAGTATTTTCAACACTGTGGTGCATTAGATACTATAGCGGTGATAGTGACGAGTGGTGTTAGGACTTGTACGTTTGGATAGACGACGCGCAATAAATCAGAATAATATATATGTATTAGACTGTCGCAATAAATGTCGCCACAACGAAACACTGCACACATAAACACTGTTTACATTCTCACCGAGGTGCCGTTAGAAACCCGCCAGACTAAGTGTAATGAAATTTTGCTACAAATAGACGTAGACTTTTTGCTATAGTTTTGTTAGTGAATTCGTATTTGAACACTTTACGTGTACGAGTATACTTACAATTAAGTTAATTTGTACGTGTGAAACGTAAACGTTTACACTGCACTTTAAAAAAATATATGTACGCGTCGACTTGAGTATCTATCTCTTTTTTTGTCGGTAAAAATATGTAGGTAATTGCGCTAGAGTATTTTACGTTAATGTCCACAGTGACGATAAGACAGTCTCAACAGGTCTCAATTTAATAATAAAAAAATATTCAAACTAACGCCTCTTGGAAGTGAATAACACTTTTATTTATTGGCCACCGAATAGGGAATTAGGTACCTCACAAGTATAACTTCTCTTCTCAGTGTTTTAAAGCAAATCAAATAAATATCCAAAGAAGAGCCATTGCTGACCCGTAAAAATAAGAGACAATCGTTAAGAAATTTGAATGGGAGCTCGAGGGTTTCGAATTGCCCTCCGCAAAGCGTATCTACACCGCCAAAGTGCAGGAACTTCCGATCCGATCAGTTGGATCATTTATATGATCGGTACTACCCAACATCACTATTGGGCATTATTTAATATGATCAGGATGTAATATTAGGTTAATATGCTCATAATATATTTAGAATCTGCGTCTAACATTTAGTATGAATGAATTTGTATTAGATATTCCTACAGTTATGTGACAAATATTCATTTTGTTGCATTTTAAATTCATTTTCGTAGCAATTGTATATTTTTAGCTATTTAAAATAGACATGTACACATTGTAATTATGTTTCATAATAAAATTGAATACAGGTTCGAATACAGCTTGTAAACTTGTGCTTTATTGCCTTTTTTAAAGAACAGCGCAACTAAACTTTTACTCCACGTTTTCACCGATGACATAATCGAACAATTTCTAGAGCGAAGCTAGCACGGGTATACCCTCAGCTCTTGGCAGTTGCAAATCGCGTCATCTATCTAAGAGATTCGATTATTACACAGTCTGTACTTCATATACTGATGTGATCCCTGAATAGCTACTAGTACACATTCGTAACGTTTGCTTAACACGAGCTGACAGTCTTGGCATCCCTAGGTTTGAACAGGTGTTGTTGGAGCGTAGATTTAATTATTCGTTACCGTTCGAGGTTCATGTTGATATTTAATGTGTCTCTTAATTTCGGTGATCGCTTCGCTAGCGTGTCCAATTTTGCATGGAAGTCCCTCACTGTCCCTCAAATGAAATTAGCATTTTAGATTAGTATGGCTCTACTAACATTACCTCATCCTCATGGTCAGAGTGTGCCGAGGTCAGGGCATACACCTGTACCACCTTCAGCGTACACTGTTTAAATATTCTGAGTACAGAAAGAGACAAATGCTCCCTCTCGTGGTGACATAACAAGGTTTAAGTTATCTATCTCTTTTTCCGGCTTATGAAACTTGTAGTTGGTCCTCAGTATCCCGGTGCTGTATGTCACTAGGTACAGAAGTCGTCGTTTGTGGCAGCTCGATTTCTGCTAGGAATTCTTAGCGCCGCCTGACCGCCTTTACCGCTGACAAGGCCAGGAATAGCGGTGCAGTTTCTTAAAATCAATATAGTTATTCGACTTGAATATGCCATTCGAAAATAACAAAGATACATACAACCAATGTGCGGGCGTGCGAAAACATATCTCCGGACGTAGAATATCTGTTCTGATTCATATAATACAATGTATCAATATTCGTTATATTTACCACGCAAGTGAAATTGTTTTCAATCATTGACTACTGCAACTTGCGATACATATTAATGGACGCGACTTCATACCTAGAACAGAAAGTTAACTGTATCTTTAAAAAGCATCTCTTTTATTTACAAGCTTAATTATAGCTTAAAACGTTTACGAACATTACATTTACCTATTGATATTCTAGACACGAATCGTATAATTTTTTTTTAACGTAACTCTTATTTAACCCAAAAATGTCTGTTATTTTTTAAATACACGTAATTTTCGGGAACATACCGCCGTTATGTTTATTTTAACAATTCGTGGTTTAAATTACGCGCATATAGCTCGTTAAATTATACTGCTCATAATTTTTATAGCAACCTTATTAAAATATGAAAGCTACTTAAACCAACACGCGCTAAAAAGCTAATGTCACGCTAAAAGCTTCATTCTGTAATATAGCAAAAAAATCATACTCGAAACGACATAGATAACATCGCGCTCTGTGTAGTACATACTACAAATATAAATATTTTATAGCTTACATTGAGAGCCGATTATGTAAATATGCTATCCTATATTGGCGATATTTTACCAATTGTGCGTTTTTATTACCTATCGAAATGAAGCTCGGCTGGTATCATATAGTGGATTGATATGTGTGAAAATTCTTATCCAGACGCTATGAGGGAAAGAGGGGGAGAGGTAAAGCGGAAGCATGAGAGAATTAATAACAGAATTTAATAAGGATAAACAAATATACGTATTATGTGTTTTCAAAACTCCATTCCCCCTTCTCTAAACGATATACATATACATATGTATGTGTTTGCATAACCTCATTTTGAAATATTTCATCGTGCAAGGAACACAAAGCGATCCAAACTAATACAGCCATTAGGGTAATAAAAAAAATTGTGTTTTTGGTCATTCGCGGCCTCTACGGGGTTAAAATAGGGATTAAATAATAATTGGGATTAAAAAATGGGGTTTCGCGGCCTCTACGGGATTAAAATAGGAACCTAAAATTTCATGTGCCTAAATTCTACACTGAGGAAATTTCGTACAATATTTCAACCCCTGCTTTACACCCTTTTGTGTTAGAATTTCCAAAATATAAAAAACTTATTTGCGAAATTTTAGGATTCCAGTTTTAGAGCTTTGGGTGTGTGTGTCGTTGATCTCCGAGTCAGTCGATTACCTTGCTGTTGTATACATCTAATTTTTTGTGTACGTTTTATAACAAAAAACAAAATAAAATACGGAAATTTATAACGTTTATGTGCTTAATATATAAATGAATATTAACTTTGTATAAATCTCAATTAAACTAAATCGGAATAAAGTATTATCGTTACGGATATTTCTGAAAAATACAACATTTTCACCAACCTTTAGGAGACATTGTCGCCGCCGCCTCATCTAATTTTCCCCATCCACGATTGCCAACCGTTCGTACCTACTACTTAAACAAACGCTACGTCGGTATATAACAGATAAAAAATGTAGTGTTGTTCCTTTTTCTTTTTGATACAACTATTATGTTACTGTTATTTTTAAATCTACAAAAATTTCGCAACGTTTCCCTAAAGAGCGATATTACTTTTAATATAAAACTAATTACGTACATATTTCTTAATGCATATACTTGAATTGGTCAATTCATATGTATACACACATTAACATAATTTATATTATGTGAAAGGCTAAACTATGTTTTGGTACCAGTAGCTTATTTTAGGCTTAAAACTGTCAAAATAAAATGTAGTTTAATATTCACAATTATCAATAACATCACACTATATATCTGAATAGACGGGTTTAACATTACTATTAGATTCATACTTCTCCATTTCACATACTCATACAAACTGTAGAAATATTGCTGCGGATGTGACGCTGAATTTATATAAATTGTATAAGTACTTGACGTACTCTTTTATTTGAGATTTTGAGGATATATCTTTACGAAAACATAAATTATGATCGTTTGATAATTTTGATATATATGATCCAATATAAAGAGGTATGTCAAAGTAATGAATATATCGAAAATAACTACAAATATTTGAACCTTAAGAGACTTGTTATGAGGTGGGATTGTAACATACACTTTTGATTTGACATAAAGATATTTAAATTCGTACTTATACTTATATGAAAATAGGCCTACTGACCATGGGTCTCTTAGCTACATTAATTATTGAAGCCTGAATCATACTACAGTGCTCGAATGTGTGCCCTACGACCCAATTTGCCTAAATGTATAAGTCGTCTTTAGCTTGCCTCGACGATAGCTTAGGGATAACAGTCGAGACCGGCTGAGCTTCGGCGCCGATGTAGATAGTTGCCATACTGCCCGGCTCATAATATTATGATCGAAGCCCAGTTATTATATGACGTTCAAAAGTTGTATCTTTTTTTATTGTAAAACATGCTTGAGTTTGACTACGAGCTCACCTGACGGTAAATGAGTTGCAGTCTAAGATGTAGACACTTGCAGAGAAAATGCCTATTCACTCTTCCTTTGACTTATTTCCAGTCATCCGTATCGGAAAAGATAGGGACGAGCAGAGAGATCCATTTCGTTGTTGTTTGCACCAGACATTATTAAAATTAGAAAAATTGTCCCTACAACAAAACATAAAGACTACTATTCCCAGTATAATATTAGGAAGCCGAGCGTATTTCGATTCGTTTTTGTTTTTATTGAGAAATATTAATATTATATTTTATTGATAATATTTTATTGACATTTATTGACAATATATAAATCTATTTGTACCGATCACCGACCGATCAAAATTTTCCAAAATGTTTAGGTCTCACAAGGATTACATAACTTTACACACTGCACAAGCAAATCGAAAGGGCCCGGGATACAAACGAGCTGACACGTTACGAGTTCCCGCTGAGGCCCACTCGTAAAAATGATAACACGCATAAATTCGACCGTAAAATGTTCGTATGATAATATGCATCCGATCTGCCGGCGTGATTCGAGCACGCGTTGAATTATTCCGGTTGCTTTTTATTTATTACGATTTTTGGCCAAAAAATATGACACGCCGGCGTTACCTCGTCGACGACGCGTAATCCCTTAACAGAATGCATTACATTTAATAATGCTATTACGAATAAACAACTTGAGTTCAAAATATTTGTCGTGCGATTTACTCATCAAATATTAACCAGTAAAATCATATTACATTTTTGATGATTTTTATCATTGCTTTTATTTCAACTGTTGCTTTTTATTGTATAACATCGTCATGTTTGAGCTGAATTATTTGTTCTGTCGTTATGGAAGAAATAACTCGGTATGAACAAATGACAATAGTATCGTATACTAATTAGTCTAAAATCATAACAGTATCACAGCGTGAATAGAAAGAAACAAGTTTAATAAGCTTGTTTGAAGTTCGTTCCATGCAAAATAAACGAGGCTATTGTAATATTCCCTATACGTATCGACTGTGGCTGGCAGAGTCTCAGTCACAATCTTCAAGGGGATACCTACCTTGTTATAACAAGTAACAATAGAAGTATAACAAGCGAGCGTATTCATGGCAGAGTGCATATCCGTCCCGTGGGTTCCAAGTTAATTTCAAGTTTACGGAGCACCGCCGACGTGCGCTCAGTTATTAAAATGCCAACATCTTAGAGCTTAACAGGTTTTGGGAACTACTCTGTTGTGTAAAAGTTGGTACAACGACTGCGCCGCTAGCGTCTCGAACTTGCTGTATTATCATCTACATAGACCTGAAGAGTATTTACTTAAGTATACATAAGGATATTATATTTATATCTGCATTCATTAATATTATTGTAGCAAATTTTATAGTTTGGTGAAATTGGTATAAGCCCACTTAAGCTCATAATAATGTAGATCTTCCGAAATCGAGTTGCAGAAACAAAAATACAATAGGTACTTAATAAAACAATTCTAACGCAAGACTGCAAAAAAAAACACTTTTAGTATTAAATTTTGATTGAGTTGGATGACTGTGACTATTAATCAGTTTTCCGTAGTTGACTATGCACTTTAAAAGAAAGTATTATTTTGGCTTAATAGAAAATTCATCGCAAGTTACTTTATTACACATTTTTTTTTCTAAACTATTAAATGTACGTGTGCCACGCTTCTCTAAGTTCTTTTATTTCGTTTGCATTAAAACCAATAGAAAAACTGAATATAGCTGCAAATAATCCATCGAATCTGGATTTCATTGAAGGACGTAGGAATTATTGCTTCGATATAACACCTGCAAACGGCTCGAACTTGTACACCGGGGACAGTTTTAGAGAGGATTTGAAATGATTTAATTTGTGGAAACGGACGCGATACTAAGATCGTTCAATTGAAGGTTTAAGCTCCACCGACGCATCGCCTCCGATATTCGGACACAGGCGTCTCAGTGGGAATCGTTAATGATGGTTCGGATTCCACTAACTAGCTGCGGGTATCGACGACCATTTACAAAGCGGAAAGCTCACTGTGCTATATACATATATGGCTCCTCTCCTATCGTATTAAGTACTCAAAGAGGTGTTCGCAAATTGTTCAGGTGACGGTAAGTTGGGTAATATTTTAAGCACCTTACTAACTGTTACTTTGCTAAAGGTTCGTTAATTGATTCGTTGGCATTCAAATTCATTTATTCTGTATTGTTGCTAACAAAAGGTGGACTTAATGCCACATGGAATTTTCTACCAGTCAACCCAGTGTCAACGTCAATATTGTTAATAAATCACGAGCAAGGAATCATTATGAGTGTTATCCATACTAATATTATAAAAGCGAAAGTAACTCTGTCTGTCTCTCTGTTTATGTGCCTGTCTGTCTGTCTCTCTGTCTGTCTGTCTGTCTGTCTGTGTGTCTGTCTGTCTGTGACGTCATCACGGCCAAACCGCTGAACCGATTGTGATGAAATTTCATATATAGATAGTTGACGGTCTTGCGATGAATATATGCTACGTTTTTCTTTAGTTTTTCGAGGAATTTCATTGTTTTACGAAAAGGTCGCCGAAAATGGGCTTCCTGAACGCTTACACGGCGTGCGC
>DWEM01002889.1:0-11415 GCA_018245935.1 Agara belti belti | reverse complement strand
CTTCGTTGCCTTACACGTATTTTATAGCGAGTGTTTGCAATCGAGACAGGAGATAGGCAATTATAATCCCTTGATGTTTTAATGATACATCTATAAACAATAATTACATCAAACTTGAATTTAATGCCTTAAGGGCTATGAAACGAACGCTATAAATTCGATGTTTAATTATCTAGCGGCATATGAGACTTATCTACGCTTTAATAAAAGTACGCCGCCTTGCTTTCCAAGCTCTACAACTCTATAGAGGTATGTTTTGTATAAAATCATGTATATTACTTATTCATTTAAGTGCATATTGTATGTCCGCAGCATAGACAATGGTTTATAGTAATATCGAGTCACAGTATTCTTTATAAATACGTATTTGTATTAAGTATCCCTGTATTCATTAATGCCCCCCACATCTTTCCATCGTGACACAGGATACGTAAACATAATTTAAATGTATGACTCTGTTATGTACATTTAAGTACATTATTTATATTTCATAACATAATGCTTACAATTAGTACCCGCTAAATTAACTTTTGGGCCTCTCCGTGCCGTACTCCTTAAATGACTCTGGGTAGATTTAAAAGCTTTTTGGTGTTAAGGAAATACGAGTAATAGAACAGGCTGACTATAAAACGAACATATTACACATGTGGCCTGAAACTCCATATCCATAACCTACATATAATAATTCAAATGAAAGAGTACACAACAACATAACTAGCGCCGCCGCTAAAAGCTATTGGGGTACGATTTTAATGAATTATCTCGAGGCCCCAGGCGGCGGAGGTCAAGTTATGCGTGCAGCACCGACCCACATTTGAAGGATTACAAGTAGGTAGCTGCTGAGAAAATTTACCGCTAACATTGCCATATAAGCTGTATGAATTTTAGGTCGCTACAAGCATAGCATGCTCTTGCACCGACATCTGCGCAAATATTGATTTAGTAAGTCGGAGTCACAATGGCGGCGGCTCGGCCGCGACAGCGCAACCTGGCATTGTAATCGCGAGGGCCATCGATGCCACGTCTATTTTTTCTGATTGCCATTTATTATCTCATTTGATTTTATCTGGCGACACCGACTAAACAAAAAATTGACCACATCGGACATCGTAAATTGATCGACACCAATAGCACCGTAGAGCAGTGTAATGTAGGACAATGAAATACTAAACACAAAAGTTTCGAATCAATACCTATAAATCAAAATCAATAAAAAGTACTATCACGATTTATACGTATAGGTGCAAATTTTAAAATCGAATCGAAGCCATGAAAAAATATTTAATCGTAATCCCGGCTCGACTAAGTTTCACAATTCCAATAAGTATTCAAAGAGTGTCGTTTGCAACGAGGATCTCCGCACGTTCGTTCCCTCAATAACCTCTCTTCTCCGGCCTCATATCGAGTTTAATATCCAATAATCATAAAAGAGGGCCCGAGACCGGAAATTAGCTTGTTTTACTTATGCTTGCTTTATGCAACATGCCTTATTAATGGTGGTTTTGTACCGTTACGGAAATGCGGCAGTTTTGAGCCACTTACCGCATCGAGACGTGTTTTTAATATGAGTAATATTGAGGAAACGTACTGACATACGTACAATTATGAGTAACTTCTGAAGTAACCCTACGAAGATCCACTATAATTATTATAGCAGTACCTGTCCATGTTCTTATTAATTCGGGTGAAGTTATATTTGTTGTAGAAATAGGTTGTATAGGCTTCAATAAGGTAATTGCAAAGTGCTTCAATAAATTTAAGTTAGATAATTAATATTATAAACATTTATTATTCTGCGCTTCGTGCAACTCTATTTTTTAAAAATACCTCTTACAAAGATGAGTCAGCAATTGAAAAAAAAACGCTAGATTACGTCACTTTTTTTCTATTGAAGCTCTTTAATCGGCATCACGCATTCCTTTTTTCTAAATCTTTATGTTGAAGAGCAACGGTCGTGATTATCCACAGCATCAAGATATTGAATGAACATATATTATACATAGATATATTGTAGTAAATAGCATCATTACCGGCAAGAAAAACAGACATGTAAAAAGCCTATGCTCTTCCAAGGTGAAGATGTCGGGGCACGATACTTATAAAGTACAATTCAGGAAAGTGACGTGAATCAGGAAGTTTTGTAATAGTTAATAGGCAACTTAATTATTAATTAGTATTATTGTCATACAATTTAAAGGAATTCTAAATTGAACTCGAAACTATTGTCTAGTACTATTTGCAGTATACTGTTGGTATTTAGAAACATGTATTCAGTGGTGTGTCGATGTGTGTCAACTAAGGAATGTTATAGCCATGCCATTTTGTCTATTCACATAATACCCTGTAAAGTAAAAGTATCTACGTTATTAAATGAATTGAAAATATTCATTTTAAAATTGAGTTACGTTTTAATAACTGCTATCACTAATACATACGCGTTAAATTGATACATCTAACGGTAAATGTATCGCTCCTTTTAGAATATATCATACGAAACAGTTTTTTTTTAATTTTGGTTTTATAGCGATAAAAACGGTCTTTGAAATTATTTTCTTTTTCGTCCCAACATACCGCTGGGCTGGTCGCGGCGAAGCTGCATGCTTCGTGCCTACCGTAGGACAATGACATCGCACGTTCCGCACGATAAACCGCCCTGGACGCTATCAACTCTTGCCGCGGCTGGCCCGCACTTCACGCGTTAAGCTACTTAATTGCTTTCATATCAAAAACGTATTTTTTACTAATTGTACGGCTATCACTAGTGCATTATAAAAGCATTAAAATGAAGTAAAATTATAATGACTACTATCAAACTTCTAAATTTCTGTTTTGTGACCAAACATATTAACGCTTGTAGGTACTTTAGCATTGTATACGACTAGAATGTCGGCACCGATTTATTCTTATTCCTTTAAACTTGGAAAAAATAATTTGCATCAAAGTCACGAAAGCAGGTGAAGGTTTTCTTTGGCGTTTGTTCAAAATAAAATATTAAGACATGTCCTCTAGAACATCATTTGTCAATGTGCGCTCAATGTTATTGGCAATATCGTTTGCCTGTCATGACTTTTCCCGATTCCGATATTGCTTGAATTTTAAACAAGGTAGGTAGGTACTACGTAATAAGAAAATAAACAAATAACTCACAAAATATATCGTAGTTTACAGCATTCCCTTTATTTAGTAATAATATAAAAGTACTTTAAAGCAGTAATAAAGCGTTATTAAGCAAAAAATGATATTTCTTTTCCCAAAATTGAAAGTTACGGCACAGCGCGGTTCGTACCCGAGCACAAACAGGAATTGTTCAGTGCTAAGTAGTCTGCTTATTCTCTCACGCCTCGCACTTGACGTGCCGGGCTCGAAAAAGTTTGTGATGAAGGCAACAGACATACACCCACATACATGATCTCAACACAAACGTCATGTATATCGGTACAAATACTAATTGGTAAAAGACCTATTCAAACATAACATGAGAATTTTTACTTGGAAAATGGTAAAGTGGACATGTCTATTTGTCTTGTTATTTAGAGTGTGGGTGCCATGAGTCTGTGCATCGAACAGTCGAGGGCTCTTTAGTAAGGTAGCGAAAGAATGCTCAAACCGAAACTCAACCGATCCGATAAACATTGCGCCGTAGTAAAGTGTGGTATTATAGCTGCCATTCCGACTCTTAAAATAATAAGTTAACAGGAAAGCGTGAGGCGATCAGAAGCCGCGTAATAGAGGTAAATATGTCGTACCTACAATCTTCAGATATGATGAAAAAAGCAACATTTATTTCGATGTAGAAATTAGAATCGGAATTCATATAAGATATTCGTCATTTATGATGTTTATCTAAGATTTATTTGAACACCGCAGAAATTTATTTTGCAAAAGTCGTATATTTGCTACTGAAATAAAAGGTGAAACTGAATACTACCAGTATAAAGCACATCAACTAACGAAAGAGAGAATTAACATTTTACAGTTATAGTTCCCTATACAACAAAAGTATTTGTACATTTAAAGTAATTTCAGCGAAGTAGGTGATGGTTTTCACACGTATATCGGATATTGTGAATCTCGTTTCAATAGCCAGGGGTAATAACATAGTAACAAGGTGGAATTTGGCTCAATGACGTCAGTACTTTCACGCCTTATACGATTCTGATTCTCACGAAAAGAAATAAGTATTGAAATAAAATAAAAAACTGAAACTGGCAAAAAGTTCAAACTAAATAACATCATAACCTACATTCCATTGAGTGGTACCCAGTACCGATCGACTTGTTGTTGAATGTGAATTTTAAACAGATTTCACGTAGGGCCATATTCGTGTGATTCTCTTCTGTCGGTCAATGTGGCCGGCGTCTTGGCGCGGCTATATTCTGATATTGATATTCAAGTGGCGACCGGCGCGAGGTTGCTTATGCACACGCGGCTAGGGTCTGCCTCTTTGGGGACCAATTACACTCCCACAATAAATACCAATTTCATATTAAACTTTCCATATAGTATGTTACGTCTAGCTCTATTGAAGAATAAAGCAGTTAACTATATACATATTAAATAAACGTGTACCCAGAATTTCATGCTTTTCTTCAAACTGTAGTGCCATTAACGTCATTAAATTTAATTATGTTATCGCTATTTTCACGCTTTGATTCGTTACGTAATTGTACCTGAAAACAGACTTCTGTTGATAATGTTCGTTGAATACACCATGACGTCGTCACGTCACGATATTACGATAATAACAGTGAAAAAGAAACGGTTTACGCGTTTTTGCGACAATTTTGTGGTTCGGTAACGGTTTTTACTCCTTGTAATGCTGCATGTCGACTCCTGCCAGCAATAACTGCAAAATTAACGTCATTTCAAGAATCTGTAAATAATCACATTCGATATATTGATCGAATACGAGTAAAATTTTCCAACATCAGTTTATCATTTCATCGCTTAGTATTACGATTCTTTAAATGTATATATGTATAACAATTTTAATGTAGACAGGTACCTACTGCTGTGAACAGCGACATACACCGAGTGGTAAATTGCGCGGGTCAATGACACCTGCGAGCCCCAGATTCAGTTCCCCATAAGTTGCCATTTTCTCAGGAAGCGTCGGCGCGTGGCCCGCAAGTGCGACGACGGTGCGCCGCGGGCGCATTCTGTCACGCTGGACTCTGCGCGCGCATATCGACGCGCGCTCACATTAATGCACAGTCAGTCGAGTGTTTAGAAACTTTAAGGGCATTTTTGTTGTGCTGTCGCCGCTACATCTAACCGTGTGCGAACAAGAAAGCGCAGATTTACCGTACCAGATCGCGCCGGCTCGATTAAAATGTCGTTAACGGATTTATAATGTTAAAAAATTTCTAACGATTACGTATTAATAAAGTATCTTTGCTGATATCCGTGAACAAGAAGTGATGTTATTGGCCTTGCGTTTTTGCATCCAATAAAAAACGACCTCAGGGCCATGGAAGATAAAACGTCATCCAGCCATTTAGCTCCTGTCAACTAGGCGTGATTCCGCAGCCCAAATGCAACACATTAAGAGTAAACAAAGAATCGGATATTCATCAACCTTGTGTTATTTTGTGTAGTTAATAGATCGTGATTATAGTCAATTTTTAAAAGTACGCCAACCGAATTTGTTATTGTTTACATAACTGAAAACATTTGTAACTATTGAATAATATTGTACTTATCACAGCTGATTTTTAAGCTTTTTTAAGTACTAGCTTCTTTGATCGTAACTTAAGTAGACATACTATACTTCTTGAAATATTATGTGACAACTGTAAAACATCACGATTCAATTATTATTTATATTTAACAAAGTAACCTCTCTCTCCCGATATCTATATCTACCCTATAATTTATTTTAATAATCCTTGCAACATTTAAAGACGCAAATGGTATGGCTTAGTTTTAGGATTGATGAGAAAATAAGCCAAACTCACAATTTACTGTAGTAATACAGATATTATTAAAAAATCGGCCTTGCCATATTTGTCATTACATATCCATATTAAAAATGCTTAGGTGTCTGTAGTAATTTAAACCTTAACGTTAGTTTTATCCGTAGGCAAGTACCTATTATCATTGCCCTAATCTTTGTGTTAAACGGAAAGCAATTCATTGTAATTAACGAAATGTCACAACACGGGACTAAATAACAAATGAAGCATGGGTTAACATGAGGAAAGCAAAGTCGGAATGTGGTTATAGAAGAAGTCGTTGAAACATAATATGAAGTGTCAAACAAACATTGCACATCACCCTAAACGCTGTCTGCGAGCGCTAAGGGTAATATGAGAAGGGGGTGTTGCATCCTATGCCACAAAGAAAACCGGAAGCGAGAGCGAACAATTGATATGACTCTCTCGTCTGTTTGACAACTCAAATAGCAGTTATTTTTAAACGAAATATGGACTATTGTACAAAGAGTAAGTGTTAAATCCAAGAAAATACGCTTCATGAAAAGACCATGCTATTTTTTGGTGAAAGATATCTCCATTCACGTATATTGAAATAAGTTGTGTGAATGTAAAATTATATCTTACAAGCGACTGGCGGACGCGGAAAGCTTGCCGCTAGAAGCGTGTGCAGCTCTTGGCCTTAAGGTAAGGGCGCGACGACGGAACCTTCACCCTGCACTTGAACTCGCCGGCAGCCGCTGCACGCTGAGCGTCGAGCTTTGCGCAATCAACCGAATCGTAAGCGACGATTCGCACTCCGCCACGCCGCGATTTATAGACAAGCGGCGAACACAACGTGCGCGTTTCAAATTAACAAGCGTACACTTAATGGTACCGCTTGACAACTATTAGCACGAACAACGCAAAATTGGTACTTATGCTTACGGCTGTATTGAACAAAATCAACTAAAACTGTCCATCTACAAAAACAGAGATCATGTTCATTTGAATTGTTTCTTTTATAAATTCAATGGATAAGAACATAGATAATACGTAGAACTAGTAAATATTATACTTTTTATAGGTACAGTTTATGTAATTGTGCAATGTGATGTGTACCGATGATTGCGTACCTTCCACGATAAACTTAACAAGCCCGATAATACGTGGTTTGAGATGAAAAAAAAACATTTGAAAAAATTTTCGAATACACATTTACATTTTTTATAGAAACTTTTATATTCTCTTTCGGATTAATAAAGCTTGACTTAAGGTGCATTAACTGAAATAACACCATTATTTTCAGAATTAACATAAGAGTTAAGAAAGACACAAACATAGTTTAATTAAGTCATTTTTGTAGCGAAAGTTAAAAAGTATTTCTATATATTTTGCATGTAAGTGGTTGATTGATAGATGTTTTTTTTTCGTTTAGTTAAAATGTAACTACTTTCAAACTTTTCTATTTAACTTCTGCGCAGTATTAACGAGCAAAAAGTTATTACACATCGCAACTACAGTAGCAACGACGTTCCTTTAGTAGGTAAGCATTTTTAATTGTATTATTTGCCTCGTGGTTATCTGCCGGTATTTTTATAAAGTTGTCCTGATGATTCTTTACTATTATTTATTGCATCGCGCAATGTTTACTCAGGTAGCGGACAAAAACTTGAGCGAACTGGGAAAAACAACTTTAGCAGGATGGCATTCGATACGCACTGTAGTGTAAAATTAGAAAATGTTATCTTGATTGTCACTTCACTTAACCTACCGTTTTTGTAAGCGCGCCTTTAAACAAGGGGCTATAATAATAATTCTGATGGGTTTAGATTAGTTTCTTTTGTGCAATTAACTGTTGAATTCTGATTATTATGTTTTCCTTGCGAGAAATCAAAGGAATTTACTGCGCGGATTTTGAAAATTTGAAACATTGCACATTTAAGCTTAACATCACGTGAAGCAGTGTTCCTGATAGTAGAAATTGATGATTTCATTTCAATCTACTTCGTAACTACAATCGCAAATGATTAGCGGCGGAGACTGTGAAATATTGAATCCGCCACGCTTGCTCTCGCAGCACGCCTTCAGAACCAATCCACTTACGCAAAATTTCGCTATTATTAAGAGTGAATCAGTACATTAGAGATTGTACAAAACTAAACATTTTTTTACAGATATTGAAATAAATGTCAGTATATTGTTATCATATATATTTAAAGAAAATACAGAATTGGAAGTGAAAGAAAATAGTGACTATTGATATGACAAACTTCGATTTTTTTTAATTAACGCAATATCAGTCACAATACTTTCAATAAAAAGATAAATGGAATAAAATTACTGCTGAAAAATTTTCTAATCAAATGTCTCATTTGAATAAACTGTAAATTATTTTCCCGTTACTTGAGTCATGCAGTAAATTGATTATTTCTGGGATCCAATTAAAATTTTCTGTTAATGCTTTTAGTGCTTATTAAAACATATCATTAAGTAAAAATATCCAATTCATACATATGTCACTAATTCTATTTAAAAACCATTATTATGAATTATCGTTTATTTAATTTATTTCATGTTCAGTTTCAATCAATAATAATTTTATTTATGTATAATTATTTTATGCACAATAACATTTTTATGTGTATGAGTAAATATTATTATTATTCATAATAATTTAAGTTGCGTCCTTTGAAGTTAGCATTTCTTTTTTCTAATTGTTTGAATTGACATTCTAATGAAAAATTGATATTGAAAAAATATTTTAGAATTTATTTATTGACTTTACTGCATTATTATTTTATAAAGTCTGAGAAGTATTACAATACATTAATCTCTAAGCTGTCTATTTGATAATATCCTTATTGAATATAACATTAATTATCAGAATGGACTATACCTGTGTAAATTAAAATTAGTCTCACCGATAACACGTGTACATAGGTACATAATAAAATATGTACAACGGATGTAGCGCTTTGCTGTTTCCCCGGTCTCTATGACATGAAACGTTAAGATGCGGCGATGGAAAAGCTCTCGAACCGGCTATTTCAGATGCTGCTTGAAGTTGCGGTTTTATCTCAAATCAGTCGATAAACTTTTTGAAAACTTTTAAAATTAAATTAAGCTTATTTCCTAGTGCCAATTATAACATTTAAAAAATTTTGAATGTTAAATTTTATTGAAATTAATAAAGGCAATTATTTAAACTCACCTCACTTTCAGGAGCAAAGGTTCTCGTCCACTTGTGGTAGCAGATTGGTCAAGAGTAGTCTATAGAGCGTGTCACTGTCCAGCAGTAAACAGTTAGTTGCGATATCGGAGCGTGATGCTTGCGGCGCGGCCGGGCCGGCACTGACGCGAGGCGGGCGCTCGCGCGATGCCGCCGCTCTCGGAGGCTTCGCAGCGCGAGCTTTCAGCGACACACGACCCGCACGCACTGCACACTGCACTCGCCCTCGTCTACCCACGCGTTGCGATTCTTCTTTCGATCGTCTACTGTTCCGAGCGCCCGTCGCACGTTTGAACTCTGCGCAGTGCCCGCTTTAGCGTATAAATATGAGGTCCGGTGGCGGGGGCCGGCGCCGGATCACGACGCATCGCGAATCCACATCGACATAAATTGAAGATGCAGTCGGTGTCTTCACCATTGATTTTATTGCTTATCTATCAGTTACAGCCAATTAGCAAAAGCTCGCCTCCTGCACCTCGTCACGACCGCTTCCGTATACTCGCTGCGAATGTTACGACATGCAGCATAACAATACAATACATTCACACACACGCTTGTTAACTACAAGCGATTGCGATCTTTTTATCGCGAGTGTAAAAGTCGTTGCATTCAGGTAAAATTTGCTACTTTAGCTGACAGTTCTCAGGATATTCATCTTACATACATATGTGTACTTACTAATGTTTAGTGGACGTCGTCCTTAAACTAAGCGATGTTTCTTACATGGCCTATGTAATATGGTTCAGTTCTCGTAATCCTGTTGTAGGTTGACCTGAAGTAATAAATACTAATATGTCTTAAAAGTAAAGATTATTGTATTGTATTCGGTCCCTGATATAAGTAGCACTTAAGCATAGTTAATGTTTGAGGAGAGTCAGTGTCACAACTTTATGACCAGTTCATATGCAACTTTGGCAAAAATATGTATTGAGGTAAATTTTCATGTTACACGTTCCATTCAATAATTCAACATTTCCAGTTTAAATTCGTAATTGAAAGATAAAAAAGCTGGCATTGAGGATCGATTATACACCTAGCTTAATTGAAATTATTCTATACAACATCTTCTTTTAGATATATGTTTTAATTAATAAAAAAACATTCGGTACCAATCCCATGTGCAGAACTATGTATATAGGTGGTATTAGAATGTACGTCTTAGCCCCTATCAGGAGTACTAACAATCGTAACATTTAGTACTGTTATAATCGGAAAAGAGTAGGATAAGATAAAAAACTTATAACGTTAGCTGTATTGCAACTAAAACCCGGGCTGATCAATCCCGAAAATGACATCTGTCACCTATTCACGTTTCCGAACTCCCTCTATTTTTGCGCTCTCCGACCCCGGCACCGTGACGTCTGCAATTCTCTTTTATCTTTTGATATACTTAATATACCGTATCATATTTATATTTCGTTTTAATATAGCACAATCTTGCCAGTAAGCCTCTCCACGTCTCAGGAAGGGAACTGCTCTCGTCCCTGGTACATATTGTATTACGGCCACAATTACCGCCTAATTGTTGTTATAATTTTAATCTGCCATTAGCTGTTGATCAACAAAGTAAACTTATACAACAGCAGTAAATGTATCAAAGCCTTATAATACAGTTCCAAGACAGCCTGGATGATAAGCGATTGTTTATGCGCGTCCAGATAATCTACAATAGCATGAATACAAGGTTTATGTACTACGTAAATACACAAACCTGCAATAAATGTTCATAATACTTATTGTAATCAAATTTAGTTTAAATCGACATCGCAACTTGTGACAGTGCGTACTATTACGGTCTCAATATTAAACATATACATGCATATATGAAACGAAGAATGTCTATATTAGAGACATTCTTCGTCGTATTTCTGAACGAGACGCAGCATCTTGCTCTTGTAATGAAGGTAACTGGATGGAAATAATTAATTAATCCTAAAGTAAATGCAGCAAAAGTACCTTATACTTTATATAAGGGTATGCATACCATCAGCTCCCTTCAAGTAAACATTAGCATGACTTAAATAAAACAAAAGTAATTATGAGCTGACTGGTAAATAACCTTTCAGAGCGAACTAATCGATTTGCATGAAAATAGACGCTAGCATAACGTCAGTCAAACTGCACGAATTTCATGTTTCCGTTAATTCTGTTGTGTGACTCTCTTACTTCCTATCGTTATAGCTTTTTATCTGCGGGTGATTTTTTTTTATAACATTCTATAATATAATGCAAGTTTGCAAGTCGTCGAGGATAGTGATATTTGGCACTTGG
>DWEM01002888.1:0-11415 GCA_018245935.1 Agara belti belti | reverse complement strand
ACCCCTTAGTGATAAGGGTTGTCCACCCTTAACATTGTTTGTTAGGCGGTACGAAGTTCGCTGGGTCAGCTAGTAGTTATATAGATCTTTTCATTACGTCCAAACACAGATCAAACGGATATGATCATCAGACAAGTGTTCGTCCTGGGTGGAAATAGAACTCAGGACCTGTGGTTACGCAGTCAGCGTCTCTAACCACTCGACCGTGAAGCTAGTAAATGAGCGTTTGTGAACTTGTCTTTATGTAATCCAGGAGTGTGGACACGAGTTCTAGTACGATTATCAAATTTTACATCTAATTATTTCACCGCTGACATTTGTCGTAGCGAAGCGGCTCTCCGAGGTCCACTTCTCGCACGTTGACGGTTAGCGAGCCACGTCGCCATCATTTTCATTCACTCTCTGCTTATCCTCATGTGAAATGGATGTGATTGTATCACTGACTGTATTTCAACTCCTTGCAAAATATTACACTTGAGTGTATTTAATTGAGCCACCAATTAGTTCGATTAGCTAGTGTTACGGTACTAACAATTATTTGTATTGAGTGTTTACTTGATGTCGTACTTTATTTATCTTCGTATTGTAGATCGATCGTTACAACCGATTCAATTGTCTCGTAACCTTGGAATGCAGTTGACCAGACGTTTAATACTTTCAATTCCTCGCAATTACAATGAAAGCTTTTGTTTGCAGTTGCATTTCAGACTTATAGCTTCAAAGTCGAGCTTCGTTACTATGTAGGTATGTGAGACCGATTCGGTAGTTGAAGAAAATGATTTATTAAAATTTATTAAATTTATTAATTTATTAAAACTTGTGTGGCAATCCACTAGAAGTTGACGGGACAGACTAAAACTGTAGCTAATAAAATGGAATAGAAACGAATATGATAGATAATAATAATAAACAAAACTTTTAACAAAAAAATAAAAACGGAATTTAAATGGAAAACTGTTGTAAAACAAATTAACGTGCACTAAAAAGTAAACCAAACCTAACCAAACTCTCATTAAACTACCCTTTAAGTATATCCTTTCCAATAAGTAAAAAAAAAACAATTTCAATTTCAATTTCAATTTCATTTCCTATAAGAAAAGAGTCCATTTGCCGCGCACATACGTAATGGAAATTTATTACTTATATGGTTTTCTCATAGATGCCATGGTCAGATCTGGACAAAAATGAAATGGGACCACACGGAAAGCACCCGCTTTCAAGTAAAAAACGAATTATCAAAATCGGTTCACGCAGTCCAAAGTTATGAAGTAACAAATATAAAAAAAAGACGAAGATGACGAATTGAGTACCTTAACCCTTTTGAAGAAAAAAAAATACAGAAGAATTGAGAACCTCCTCCTTTTTTTGAAGTCGGTTAAAAATACCGCCTGACAGCTTGAACGCCTTTCTGATATTAAAGATGCGATTCCAAAGATTCTCTTGAAAGATATTTTTATTTGGATCTTAAATATGTCAGGTGATATATGTATATACCAATTTTTCTTACAAACCGAAAATCCATTAGTAGTTCTAAAACTTTGCGGTTCTTTTATAACTTGATATTCTAACCCAAAAGTGAAACATGATGTATGTATATGTTAAGATAAGGACAGACATATTGTCCGCTAGAGAGTAGCAACGTGTTTATTGGTTAACAGTCCTGTCCATTACAATGTATCTAATGCAATGTACGGTTGTTTATAGATAGTAATTGGCTGGTACAAGCCGGTGCAGTCCCTTCAACCGACGGATGTGGAGATTTTAACACTTAGCCGACTGATGTACTTATAAGCGCCTAACAAACTACTAGTCGATTCAAAGTATTTTTCTAACTGTGGAATATTTAAACCACATAGAAATAGCTTTTTTAAATTGTTTAACAGTTTTCAATTTTTTATTTTTCTTCTTCCCATAGCTTATATACCTATGTTATTACGCTATTATTTGTCTCGCTGAATAAGCTGAATAAGGGCAGCTGTGACAAACGCCTTGAGCGCACACAGAGCCTCTGCGACTGGCATTTGTATAAGCATAGGTGTTTCATATCAATATTTTTTCATTTTGTCATAACAAGGCAGTTGCCGTAAAAAGTTTGTGACAAAATATTATTTTGATATATGTAAATATTTTTTTTAACTCCACATGAACTGCCATTCGCCTTTTCAACCCTCGGCTATATCGGAATTTTATTTTCGGTATAAAAAATATCAGAAAAATCTCATTTAAACATTACTTACGCTCCACTCGCATTCCTTCGGGCATAGGTGAGATTAACGCGAAATCACAACCGGTTCGATCCAGTTCATCCAATTATAACTAACCCTGATTGTAATGGCAATGTCAAGAAGGGCGCGTCCCGTAAGGGTGTGTCCGAGCTAGAATAATAACGTAAAAGCTTGATCAATACCTGTTTCCACGGCGTTTCTTATGAATAAAATATCGTTCGCTCGATCCAATGGTGTTCAAGGACATTTCATTATTCCACTGTTGAAAACAGACCTTTTAGTAAGTATGTTTCAATATGTTATACAGTTCAAGTACTAAGTACGCGTAATAGCGAGACTAATATAAAGACCCAATGTTACATTCCAGGGGCAAACCTTCAAAAGGTGCCTTGGGAGGCATTGGGATTATGTGGGATTTTTACCCACTAAATACCCCTTAGCGGCTTTTTTCAGCACTGCCCAAGTACTCCAAGATCACTGTAAGGAACGCCTTAGTATATAAAGTCTCATTGACGATTACGTTATCATTATAATGAAAGTTTTTATGATTCCTCCGTGGGATCGGTCTACTATTAAAATCAGGAGGGCTATGGCCAAATGCGGGTAAGTGTGGGCAAATGCGGGTTTCCAGATAGCAAATATAGATATCTGACGATAGCAGCCGTTATGACTTCATAGTGTAAAAGGCTCAAAATGGTGTACGTTAGCCGTGAGAAATCTTAAGACAGCTTGCTCGTTCACACACCCGCATCTCCTAACTATATAATTGAAGTAAACATTCCGAACATAAACGCATAGGTTCGTGCCGGTGCTCGTGTATCCAGGCGAAACAAATGAATAACGTGGCCAAGCCACTTAACTATGAGGAGTCACGTTGACTAAGAACTGTGCCGTGGTAGTCACGCGGTAGACAAAGGAAAGTTTCAGAGAGGTGAAACAAGGAAATGATATCTAAGGCTTCCCAAAGCAATTAAACTTCATAAACAACGTTGAACGAAGTTTGATTAGGAAACTGTGTTACCACAACAATCGGTTTCGCCAAGGCTCTTGTGAGTGTTCGAAATTTCAAATACTTGTTCCATTCAAGTGTGTTTGTGTTTCGAAACGATGTTTTAATTAATTTGGTCTAATTGACGACAGTTATGAATGTTATATGACGCGTATTTTGCAAATATACAGCTGGGTAAGAATCATGCACAGCCAGACATGTATCTAACCGATTCCTTTACAAGTCCATTGACCCTACATTTTTTCTGATAAGGACAATGATAAGTACTTTTCGTTGGCTGTACATACAGATTGTTAGGTTGAAGCAACATTAGCTTTTCGGGTGCATTTTTGCCAGCAATTAATGTACCGAACCTAAATAAAATTGAAATGATAAATTGAATTACTTAAATAAATATGTTCGAATCGCGATCCATGATCTCGACTGCATAAAAAAAATCTATAGAAAAATCATTTTTTAACAACCCAACTCTTACTACTACAAATATTAAAGAAACATGAGTAGTCACCGTCGCTTATGGTCGTGCGACATTCTGGAGGTGGTAGAACCTGTATACGGTTCGCCCGGGGAAGTACCACCGCCACACCTATTTCTGTCGTGAAGCTATTGTTTTTACAATTTGCGTTTCGGTTTGAAGGGTGTGGATGCCGGAGGCGACCATCTCAGTGCTCAAGAGTAGTGACGCATCTGTGACAGACCTTTGATAGGGCGGATACTGACAAATACTAACTGCACTTACACTAACAAATACTAAGTGGACTAATTTTACTAACAGTCCCATTCTTGCAGTCCTGTTAATAACGAATAGTCACCAACTAATTTCTATTAACACCTATTAACTGTACCGGTATTTTTAAGTAACTAACTAACTAGTTAGGTAACTGTATTATTAAGATACCGGGTTAAATGGGATTTTTTAAACTAAAATACCTCGACGACCTTATTGGCTGTCGGGAGACCCCGGGATCTTCATACTGAACGCACCGGTGTCGTCCCACGGGAATCTCCTATCAGTCGTCTTTTAGGACAGCCAGACGATAGGGTAGCTATATGCAGGCCGGATCTGGAACGAGAGCAGATTAATATGTCTAATGTAGTGAGGAATCGTAACCGATTAACAACATATTTTAAGACTAATATATTTGCGTACATCATGTGTAAAGTGAGAATGGGAATGCTTTTATGGATTGGGCATGTGGAAAGAATGGATGATGAAATAATGACAAACCAGATATACAGTGCGTGTGTTGACGGACGTAGGGAGACCAAGGCTGTCCTATTTCGACCACCTACGTCAGACTCTGGCTGACAGGGGAGTCAGGAGTCTCCGAAACCAGCATGTATACGTGAAGAGAGTGATGAATGTAGACGTAGCACGTCAAGTTTGTAAGGACAGAACAATTATTGTAGCTTTGCACCTTCTGTTTTTCAAATTTGTACGCCGTAAAAGACAAAATACGGCTCGAACTAATAATGACTGTAACTAATACTAATATGTATGTATGTAACTAATCGAATATGAATGTAACTAATCGAACTAATACTAATATGTATGTATGTAACTAATAATCCTGTAAAATTTTTGTATGTACCCATATTTGCGCAAGTAAACGTCTTTGTCTTTGATATTTGGCACTCGGTGCGCCCTGCCTACACCGTTTGAAACCTGGCGTGATTCAAATTCAAATTCAAATTATTCAAATTCAAATTGTTTTATTCATTATAAGGTGCATACATACACTTAATGATGGTATTATAATAATAAAAATCGTATCTATTGTTTCAGTTACATCTCCGGTATTTCGCTTCTGGGACTGCCTGCCGAGATGTACACGTATGGCACTCAGCTCTGGACTATTGTCCTTTCGGAGTGGGCTGTGTCCGTTACTATTGCGATCGTGTACCTCCCAGTGTTCTACAACTTACAGATCACATCCACGTACGAGGTATGTAAACCATTTTTTTCTTTTACACGGATCAGTGACGAGAACAATCAAATCGAATGAGTTCTCGTCTTTTATTGTGCTTTTTAGAATTCCGTACCTCGAAAGAAAAAAACGGAACTCATATATGATCACTTTGTTGTCCGTCCGTCCATCCGTCTGTCAAGACCCTTTTTCTCAGGAACGTGTTCAGGTATTGAGCTGAAATTTACATCAAATACTCTGGTCTACTGTTCCTTGAAGCTGTGAAAAAATAAAACTTCTAAGCCAACGCAATCAAAAGATACAGCCGTTTATGCCGCAAATTTTCGAAACTCGCAAAGGAAACTAAAGAAGGTATTTTCCGTAAACTCAGAATCTTGAAATTTGGTACGAAGCAAATTCTTATAGTACAGATAAAGGAAAAATTGCGGAAACCGTAAATTTTTAGTTACATCATATATAAAAATATTTTTAATCATTTTAAAGTTACTACCCCTTTCCACGTGAACGCGCAGAGGTTTTAAATTGAAATTCATATCTAATACTTAGATCTATAATACCTTTAAGCTGTAATAAAATCAAACTTCTATGTCAACGCCATCAAAATAAACAGCAATTTAAGCCGCATATTTTTAAACTCGCAACTACTCGCAAGGGAATCAAAACCTAAAGGGTACTTCCAGCCGATCTAGAATGTTGAAATTTGCCATGAAACAATGTTTTATAGCACATGTAAAGAAACAATTCCGAACACCTTAAATTTTTAGTTACATCACATATTTTACGGAACACTCGGTGCGCGATTCCGACTCGCACTTGGCCGGTTTTTTTTCAATCAGTGCACGATTTTGACTGGCCTCGTTGTCAAGTGGTTAGTGACCCTGAATGCAAAACCCGAGGTTGTGGGTTCAATTCCCTCCCAGGATAGACATTTGTGTGATGAGCACATTTGTTTGTTTTCTGTCTGGCTGTAATAAAAATATAGGACTAATGAAAGTAACTGTAAAATATAATATATTTTTATGTTAAGTAATAAGACCCACCTACATTATAACGCAGATTTGAATAAAGTTCTGTCTCTAATTACATATTAATGACAACGGTTAGTCAAAGATCTGGTTTTTTTTCTAAGATATTTACTTATTAACCCTGTTCAAGAGACACATCCAATGTTAAAGTTTGTTTAATAGAACCTCACGTCTGTAAGGAAACAGATGTTTGACACTCATTGCCCTCTGCCTACTTATTAAGACACCGGGTATTATGGTACTGTAATGATAATTTTTAGAAAAAAATAAACAAATCCCTTTCAGTAAGACCCTTTCAGTGAGAGGAGGCCCGGTCCAGCATTGGACCAATACAAGGTTCGAAAAAGATATATATACCATGTCTTAATCTCTGTCTTCTTGCCTTGGTCCTCATGGAATAAAATAATTTGGAAATAAACGTACGTAAAA
This sequence comes from Agara belti belti, assembly GCA_018245935.1. Classification (NCBI taxonomy): domain Eukaryota; kingdom Metazoa; phylum Arthropoda; class Insecta; order Lepidoptera; family Hesperiidae; genus Agara; species Agara belti. The sequence goes on along the minus strand of DWEM01002888.1, from coordinate 4,799 downwards.
ATATGATGGAGCCTCCAAGGCTTCAGCCTTCGAAATCAGTTTCGAGAAAGGCTCTCCAGCAGAGGTTAATAAAAACATCCGTGCATTCACCTTGGGATCGATAAGCGCCCGCAGATGCAATGCACGTCTAGAACCTGCAAACCACTCCCCGGAAGATTATTCTAGAAACATCCAAAAATTAATACATTTCATCTACGTTCAATGTTGTGTATTTGTGTCATAAATATATGATCGTCATACTATTCACTGTGGCTTTCGATTGTTTAAAATGGATCTCAAAACAAACAAAGATAATAAAGACGTTTATTTACACAAATATGGGTACATATAAAGATTTTACAGGATTATTAGTTCAAGCCATACTTTGCCTTTTACGGCGTACAAATTTAAGAAATGGAAGTAAAACTACAATAATTATTTATTATTACTAAATTGTTACATATATAAAAGCCATATGTATCATTTTAATATTGAAGAAGACATTTTTTACCAATGATGTAAAATTACTTGTACAAGACAGTGTTGCCATTCTTAACTAAAATACAAGATCAATTTTATTTGTTTTACATTTTATTTTTATTCTTCAAACAATTATACGGTCTATTCAGTAGCTGAGGCTTTATGAAGCATAAGAGCCTTCAATTTATTACGAACCGACCCTTTATTCCTGAGATTATTAATTATTAATTTCTTGAAAAGTACCTTACACCTTTTTAAATTATTCAACACTATCATTTGGTCGGAACACAAGAACAAAGTGTCTTCCCCTTAATAGAGACAATCAGAAAAGTGTTATTGGACAGATACTTAGTTTTACTCTAGTTAGCAATTTAAGTTTAAGAAACAAATTACTCATTAGTCTGTAGGCTAGATTGTAATCTCAATGCAGTACAATATAATACTTGATTATAACAAAAAAAAATTCACCGGAAAAATTGACTTTGTTTGAACACTGTACCTAATTGTAATCATTTATAATCAGCATATGTAAAATGACTACGGAATATTGAAAAAATAAATGAAAAAAACCTTCACATTGTCATACCTCATAAAAAAATTACTCTAGGAAAAAAAATCATTATATCATGTCAAACAATTTGATTCTCGCTTCTCTTAGAGACACTGCAATTGCAATAAATATTACATTTCAATCATACACCCAATAAGTGTCCCCCGTTATAAACGCTGTGAACATAGAATTAATACATTTCTATCATCGAGTGCTTCATGGGTATCGATTTTCCCAGATCTCACCCTCCGTTTTCTCCCCTAAAAGTCTCCCGCGTCCTCCTCAGACGGGAGACTCCACAGTTGTCCCGCATTGTAACCGCCTCTCAGCTCCCCCAGCGACCGGACGAGCTGACCCTATTTGTAATACAAAGAACACATGATTGGTTTTTTCATTAGATATAATTGCATTATTATCATTTAGCGACGTATACGGTTCTGCCGAGCTACGGAAATACGGAAACCATAAAAAATTTACTTCGGTTTATGAAAATATGAGGACGATAAAAAATTACGCGAATCTTATTTTTTTTCTGTTATAGATAAATAATTGCTGTTATGTTGAATGTAATTATATATTGTGTATATGTAATGTAATTATATTCTTAAGATTACACGGATACGTACTAAATGTTCCATGAAAGGTTACTCTTATCAGCAATAATTTTGAGGGATATAATGTATTTTACACTGAAGTAATACATACCATACATAGTATACCTACCATACCGTACCATATAATTATAGCCATAAAAGGCATGGATTAAACTAATACATCTGTAACATCTTTGAATGTATCCATGTTTGTGCAAATAGACGTCTTTATCATTGTCTTTGAACATTAAAAACACAATCAATCAATGCAATTCAATTGCAGTGCAAAGCGTAGCGGAAGAGATTCTACAAGTACATACTTAACTACGGGATGCAACACATAATGCAGTTACCCGAGACGGTCAATTGATTTAATTACCACGACACAGGAGTCGAATCTCACACCTTCGTGTAAAACAACTTTCAATTAAACACATATTTCATACTACAGCTCATATGTTGGAGCCAAAATAAGCAAAATATGAAGCATAATAGGTGAGGACATACGTGGGGACGATGCGGTAAAAATTAAAAATCGTAGTAACTTCACTCAATGTTCAGGAGCGCCAGAAGTGGACTCCGGTGACTCGCGCTACAGTTGATGTGAGAGGAAGACCAAAGCGAGAATTATGTACCCTATTATACCATTTTGATTAAATTAGAAGAGACGAAAGAAATTTGTGAGGTGACAATCTTCAGTCGCTGCCTACCTCTATGGGAAATAAGCGTGACTGTATGTATACCTATAATATATTTTGTTCCAGGATAACAGTCGCATCAAATATCAACTGATTACCATCGTTATGCAATCAACACAAATGAAATAGAACCAAAGATTTTTTGCAGTTACATTCTAAAAATATCGTCCACAATCGTGTTGTCGCGGAGACAATACGAGACAATAGTTCACTCGGTCTAAAAATATCACACGAGACGCAACACACACAGTGTCATTGGGTCAGAATCTTGATGTATGCTGATACAGGAAATCTAGAATTTCCGCTCAGTTAGTGCGACTTCCGCGTTTCCGCTGATAGAATTACCGAGACGTGTCACTTTTGTATTATCATCACACATATCAGGCTTAGCATAAGTTTATTGATGTGAAATCAAATACACTATAAGCGGTTGTCAGGCGAAAGGCTGGTCATACTTTGAAATAGTTAAGGTGAAATTTAGCAGCGGTTACAATCATTTTACTTTACTCAAAGGACCATTTTAAATAATGTAATATAAAAGTCTCGTGTCACGATGTATGTGGTCGCACTCCTGTGAAACCGCTCGACCGATTTTTTTAAACATTTTTGCTTATATTTGGTAGTTACAAAAACAGGTCATAAAGTAATGTTTCATACCGCTAGCTGATTAGGCTGTCCTTATTCAGAATTTTTTTTTCTCAATTTTTTTTGTATTATCCGATTTGGGATAAAATATACCTGTAGCCAGAAATTCTCACCTTCCTGACCCCGCCGTGCATTTTTATCCATTTCCCGAGTCAGTTTTTATCAATCAGTCCGAAATTTCATCAAAATCGGTCCCGTCGTTTAGGAAGAGTTGAGTGACATACAACACGCACACAAGAAATATATATATTAAGATTTAGTAGATGAAATTATTAGGAACATTCAATCTCAAACAGGATTCAATGGCATAATACTATTAAAGTCGCCATATCTCGATGCTGTGAGTGAATTTGGAGTGGAGAGTATAATAAAAATATCTTTAGTTGAAATATCATGATAACATTATTTCTAAAAGATGTTTCTATGGGTTCGTTAAATCTCTATGAATTGTATGTCGAAATTAATGATTTAAAGACCATTTAAATCTGATATTTTCTCCTTTTGACATTTAAAGATAGGTAATGTTATCTTGACAAACAGCTTTTTTTTTCGTAAAACACGATAACGACGTTTGTTAAGACAAGGTGGTTGTACCTCGTCTTAGCAATTAGTTGTAACCTGTCAAATGTCAGACTGTAAAATTGACTAACTTACTGCCAGAAAAATTAACAATATTGTTTTTAAAAATATCTCGTAAAATAATAAAGGTCGAAAAATATCATTGCAATTCTGTTTCTGTGTCCGCTAGTATACACGGAATGATAAATTTAAATAATTATACAATTTACAATAATAAAAACTTAAACAATCATATTGTTTTTTAATAATTATAAAATTTTTAATAACCACAAAAGTTTAAATAATAAAATTTGTTTTTGGGGTTTATTGAAAATGTAACCTTCTGGCTGTTAATGTTACAGAGTTTCATTGTCTACAAAACGAATACAAGAATTAAAAAAAATTAAATACAAATAATTCAGTTTTAAATGTAAATTTTTTGGTGAATATCGTTTTAGCACTTGTCGTTTGACATTAGATGAAAAGTAGGCAATATTTGCATTGTTACCCGACTAACAGCCGGACGTGGGATCGAACTACGGACCTCTGGGTTGTGAGACCCAACGCGCTACCTCTGCGCCACCCGGCTTGTGATTGTACGGACTAAATTATCCTACACAACAACCGATAACCGAACGACAATCGGTTCAAAATGTATGTTATTCCTATGACACTAAAGACGAAAATAGATTGTCACGATTAAACTAAAAGCTGCAGTCCAAAAGGCATCATATTCAAATATATTTACGGTCGTAAATACTTTGGCGCACTCCAAAACTAAAAGGTATCGCTCCAGAGTCGGAATACAGGATTATGTATTTCGTTTTTTTTTTACAGATTGATCAAATCTAAAATTGGCATTTGAATTTAAATGTGGCCATTGTCAACCTTGTTTTACAGTTTATCTAATTTACTTTATTAATAAGATCTCTTAAAAATACAAACAACCTACGAGGACCTGTAGTGAAAAGTTGACGTAACGGTAAAAATATGTAAGCGTTCATTCCTTACATTTACGCATGTTTGCAGATACTACTATTACTTATTGTTATTATTAATTACTAGCAGATCGGACCACGCGTTGCCATGGTTCAATTAAAATAATGGTATAATAACTTAATCTCATATATTAATGTAAAAATCCCGTAGCACGATGTTTGGTTTGATGTTCGGTGCAGACTCCTCCGTGCTATACCGGCGACGGCGCGGCGGCGTTAATTTTTTCAATTAATTTTGTTTCGATTGACGTTTTAAATTCGTAATATCTTTTGAACGGAATGTCCGATTTGAATAAAC
>DWEM01002887.1:0-11418 GCA_018245935.1 Agara belti belti | reverse complement strand
CAAGTAGAAAAGAACCATAGATTTGTAACATAAGAAAAAGTGTTTTTTTTTAATCTATTTAAAAAACGCTGGTAATCAACACCATACATCTTGTCATAAAACGACTACTTCAATTCAATTCAACTTTTTAAATTTAAGCAAGAAATCCACAGTAGTTATAATATCAAACAAAAATGTGAAATCCCTGAAATTTCATCATTGTTGCGAAGATTAAGGCAATATTTAATTGGCTCATATAATATGATAACAGTGTGATATATTTTGTTTTGGTTCTTTTACAATGGATGCTGCGGCATCTCCAAAGAATGATGCCGAATTAGACAAAGTGTACGATTTTTTTCTAAAAATTGAAAACTCTGGATTTCCGGCATCTATTAAACAAAAACGTTCTGTTATCAAATACACAAAAATACCCGATGTTGATTTCGATTCAAAAGGTAAGTTACAATGTAATGCATAATGTTTTAAGCAAAATGTTAATGCATGAATGCGCTAATGCTATAAAATAGTTATTGTTGTATTTTACCATTTCCCATCTCTATTGGTTTCTGTTTAATATTAGGTATCAAGTGTTGCAGTTTAAATTAAATAATGGCTTCATTAGATAGCCTCTATAGAATAGTTCAATTCAAAAGAAGACCCTTTTAAAAAGAAGACCCTCTTCTTTTAAAAGGTTTTTTCATGGTAGGTTTTCTTTGATAATTTATAAAATATTTAATAATATTTAGAGGGCCTAATGAGTGGTTAAAGGTTTCTTAGTCTTGTAGAGGAATTTGTTAACCAAGAAAAAATTGTAGAAATAATTATAATATCTAACAGTGGGGTAAGAGTGGATTGTTTTAGGATACAGTGGATCTTAATATGGCAACCACATGTCTTAGAAAAACAATGTAACTGTATCATAACAAAATGTTTTTGATACTCCAATTTGCACATTTTTTATATTTAGTGTGTACTATTTATTAAGTTACAATTAAAATAATTGGAACAAAATAAATAGTACAGAACTTCAATATATTGTGTACAAAATTGTTAGTTCTGTTTATATTAAAACAGTGTTTAGAGTGATATGTAAATAGAACTTTAGCAGTTTTAACATATTCAGTGATAATTTAAATGTTTTTTAATGTAAGTTATGAATCAATTTGATTCATTAATTCTACATGATTTATGTTCTAAAGTATAATTGAAAGTTTGCCTATGAATGTGTCCATAGTAATGGCCTGTAAGTTTTGTAGCTTCAATACTTATCATATATTAAGCCACCAATTATTATTTCGAGTGATAATATAACAGAATAAAAAAATTGTTAAAAGAAATAGTTCCTTTAAAATAATGACTAATGCTCAAAAACAATTGTTTAAAAAAATAGGCACAATGGCAAAACATAATTTTTCATCAGCAAAGATAGACAATCCTAGTGTGCTTGGACTTTCTGGTGTTTTTTATTAACAATGCAAATAGTCAAGCATTCACTCTGATCTCGCAAGATGGAAAGCAATAATGTGGTCTATGATGTAGCATGCTTGCCCAACAAATACTTATTTAATCTAATTTTGAAAAGTGCAAGGTTGTTTTTTTCCGGAATACTGAAGCAGGGAGACCTTGTGCCTTTTACAATCACGTTATCAAATCAAATATTTGTTCGTAAATGAACATAACATATCCTAAAGATACAATAAAGATTAAACAAAATTGAGGAACATTTGAAATGTTTATTAATTTCCTCAATTTTGGTTGGGTTAAATTAGAGTTGTATTCACTTCGGCAGAATACACTAAAATTGGAATAATACAGGGGACATTAGCATGACACAAATGCAAGGGTGAGAGGCAAAATTGTAGAGTCCCTCATTTTCTCAAAACTATTGTTGGAAGTGAGTGGTTGAAAATTGCTGGGTGTTCTGAGGACTGGGAGAGAGATGACAAGCAATTTCTCAATCCGCAGTCAAAGAGCAGGGCGACCGAGAAGGATGTACCATATCCTCTTCCATTCTGCACAATTAACGCCTAGCCGGTGGATGCAGGTGTACCCATTGTGGCATTCACAGGCCTTAAGGTGGCATGCGATTTGTTCCCGTGCCACTCTTTGAGATGGACCGAATAAAGGCACTCACTTTTCCATGCCACCAATGACGTGGTATCTTACTGCAGGACTGGCGCTATCGGGATCGCCAAACAATACGAAAGCTTATCCAGTGTTCCTTCAAGTGCCCATAGAGGGTATTCATGATTGATTTCCCCATGTAAGAATAAACATAAGAGTTAGGTTATAATAACAAAACAATTTGTATGAAATATATGTAGATATATAGACATGTTAACCATTGGACATTATATATTGTCTCCTTAGGCTATTAACTATGACATCAGTTTAATATCTGTTATATTTAATATTATATAACCAAATATGACATGGAATGGTAATATAAAAATATCATGAAATCATAGTTAATTATTAATATTGTAAGATATAAAATACTTGAAATTACTTGGCAGTGGCATGGCATGAAGAAACATATTCATTGCAACCTCGGTTGCGACGCATCGTCACTATAAATGAGTCACAGTTGCCTTCAACTAGGTCCCTAAAGCCAGAAGTTGCTATCGCACCGAAGATAGTGATGCATAATGTTACAAAAAGGAAAATAGTAACAATTGAAGAAGATGATGAAAATGACCTACATCCCAAATTCTGTGCGCACTTTACTTTAGCACTTTTGCACTATATCCATTAAATTGCTTTTAATTTATTTTTTATTCATTCATTTTACCTACAATTGTTTATACAAGATAATCTTTAATATTTTAGCTCACGAATTGAGGAAATCTGCAACAAAAACAGCAAGTAGAGCAGTAGGAACGGAAATAAAAGAAGATAAGCATTTATCACATAGAACAACTTCGAGGCTTTCCCCATATTCAAAATGTAAGTATTACTGATCTTGTAGACTCTCGTCTAAAATTAATATCAGTATTTGGTAGATTGGTCTCAAGGCCTCACTGCCATGCAATGCCCAGACTGTATACTATAGTAGATATTAGATTGAATACTATTTTTGGAGGAATCAAACAGGACTGTGTGAATATTGTTAGTTAATACAATCAGTCATTAATATGATCATTATTTGTTTCGTATATATATTGATAACAGCACTACAGCACTTAGTAACAGTAGTGCAGTTAACAAAGAGTTTTGTGAGTGCACATAGTAATAGAGTAGCAATAGAGTAAATAAATATGTGATACACATTTTTTTTTGAAACATGCATATTTTTATTATTTCAGATTCTAAAGATACAAAGTTAAGTGGTAAAAACAACCTACCAAATAGAAAGGAAAATGAAGCTCCAAAGCTAAACAACAAAAGCCAGTCAGTCAAAACAAAACAATACTCAGTCACGGAAAAATTATCAAAACCCAACTATGTAAGAAATCAGAAGAATAGAGAAAAAGAAGGTAGATATTATAATATGACTATTTTATATTAACTCTATTATTATAAAGCTACAATTTTTAAGCACATTCGTTGTTAAACGAAATTTATGCGTTGTTTTTTTTTTCACTCTTTTTATTTATTGGTCCACTGATGGACCGAGTCTCCTCTCATAGTAAAAGGGATGCTTTATGTCTACACACTTCTTTATACTAACCCCATTCAAATTGATTATTACAAAATTTCGTTATAATACTGCACGATTAGAAAAGTTGTGGCTGAGAGTACCAGTGGATTTGTCACACTATATGCATTGGAAGTGAATGAAAAATTGAAACTATCTTATTTAACTACAATGGAATAGGTGCGAGCAAATATTACAGGGTTATAGAATGAAGTACACATTATAGCATTATATAAAACTAAAAGGAATCAGCGAAATGTGGATGCTGTTGAATGTGCTATAAAAATCAGAAAAAACAGTAATGATTATAAGATATTTCCTGGCATATTAAAAACACAATAGCAAGATCAACAATGGCATTTAGAGAAATATTTCCAAAATTATGTAAGGCAAAGTAAAGGACAGTCAAGAAAATATGTTTATTAAACGAAATTTTTAATATACAAAGTAAAGTACGATTTCAAACGATTCTGCTATCTTTAATTCTTAAACAAAACTCGTGCAGGACATACCAATTATGAATGTTTTGCAAAAGGCAAAAGGTTTCTACTAACCATACTAACCTACTAACTATGCTTGGGTAGCATACTAATATGCTGAAATCACATTAAGCAACTAATTGATATGCTTATTGCTATCAAAATTACACATTTTATTGTTGCTTATTTATTCTGATATCTCTTTAATGAAAGTGTTCCATATATCATTATGTATTAAAACTCATTTTGTAAATTTATCTTTATAGATTGAATATGGAACTCTGTACTATATTCTTGTGATATATTGTAATTGTATGAAGTTGCAAAAGTAATCAATGCCCAACAAAACAGTAACAATTTATAATATCAGTTTTAATAAAACAAATTTCTTTTAGGAGTTTCACGAAGTACTAAAAGCGTTTACACAACGTCAAAAATTAGTATAAGTAATAACTTAGGTAAACCAAGTGATAACGAGAAAGATGTAAATTTAACCAAAATTAAATTAATTGAGACTCGAAGTAATAATGTCACACCTAAGAAAACTATAGAGAAACAGAGAGTAAGCAAATCTCCACCTATACTAAAAAGAAGTAAGGCGTCCATTATAAAAGACATTAAGGAAATGAACAAGCCTGTCACAATTATACATGTGCCACTTGAAGAGAAATTTATGAATCGAGATCAGGCTTCTGAAACATTGCAGGCTATATCAAACAATACTTTGAACGAAAAAAAGAATCATAATTGTAATACAGAAGTCGAAAAACTTGTGTTCTCTAAGGATATGAATGTTGGAACACAGCCTTTACCAACCACTGTTGATCAGGCTACAGAAATAGATACACAATTGAAAACAATTTGTAAATGTGTACCGGAAACCAATTTACATACAGATTTCAAGGAAACATTTGATAGTCTAGAAATACCAAATGTAACATTAATTAAAGATAAAACTAGTAATTTGCCCAAAGAAAACATAGTTAATTTTTGCAGTAAATCGTTGCCTAATTTAAATGTGTCTATGACTGATAGTTTGGAACGTAAAAAAATTCACGAGAATGAGCGAGATCAGGGTAAAAATACTTCTTTTATTATAAGTCGAGCAACTTTAACTTACACTACAAAACAAAAAATTAATTTTCATGTCGTGGGTAAAAATGATAAAATAAACGATTTATCCACTAGTCCAATTGCATATCCGATGAATGTAGTTTCAGTATTTAAAAAGGAACTTAAGAACAAAGATTTATATGAGAATGCAGAGCGCAAGAATAATAGAAATGAATATAAAAATAATAGAAAAACCCACGACTCTAATGACTTGAAGCCGCCTTACAGTTCGTACGCCTTTGATAGTAGTAAATTAGTGAAACCATCGGATATAATAAGCACAATGGATGTCCATGGCAGCTTATTGAAAAATGACTATATTTGCGAGCAGTTCCAAAGGGAACTTAATTTTATTGATTCATTTTTCGAATCGTTACAATATCTTGAACATTGTTCTGTAGCTGAACAATGTTTATCAGATAATAAAGTTGAAAGTTGGATAAATAGAAGTGGTTTTGATTTGAAGAAATTAGAGTATGGATCTCTTTTGTCGAAAATTGACAATGAGACACATGTTGATGATTCTGAAACAATGGCTTCAAAGAGTCTTTGTCTAGTAAGTATTGAACTTTATGTTTGTAAACTTTTGTGGGAAATGAAACAGGTTTTCTTATTGTCACATGCTGTATTTCCTATCATTGAGTGTTGGTCGGTAACCAGTGGTGACGTGAAAATCATTATGATTTACTTAATCAGTCACATATAATATTAGTCGTTATCCAACGACCTCGTTTATCTTTGTTAAAGAAAACCCCCTTCTTATAATTTTTAACAGTTTCTTGCACGAATCAAATTTATTTATAGATTAATTAGTTAAATTTGTTGTTTCACTTAATTATTATATTCCTGAATCTGAGAGATCATAAATAAATTATATACTTTCCTACGCGAATACCCGGTTATAATTTTTCTATCTTATATGTATCTTATATTCTACAATTTGATTTTTCTCTTATTTTTATTAATATTCATCGCAAATTTTAAATTTTGACTTAACTGTTTCGTCTTGTATTTCAATGAAATTAATTTCCAATAAAGTTTATATTTCCATATAAAAGTTTTGTCAAAGTCCCTTTTAGTTGGTGTAATTCAACCTTAAACCAAAATTTGTATTTTCCCGTGGGAATGAGAGATTTTCTGTAAAAAATAATCTATAACCCGATTCTCATCAGAAGCAATCGCCATTCTTAGAATCCGAACTATTAGTTTTGCGTTGGCGCTTCCCGTCTATTACTTCGTAACGAGCGAACATGCCATCATCCAATAAATCTGGAAACTATCGTTTTATGATATATATATATATAAATATTTGCTAATTTCAGCTCAATTTACTCATTCGCGATGAGCAAAGAAGAGCAAAAAACCTTTTGTTTGTACTTAAAATGCGAGAAGATGCCCTGAAAGACTTCACTAAATCCCAAATTCTCTGGTTAGAAAATAAGAAGAAGCAAGACAATACTGACATATCAACTTTAAAGAAAAAACAGCGTGGAGCATTGCTCAAACTTCAGCATGAATGTGGAGAAATGCAACGAATGCGCAAAGCTCTTGTAACATTATCTGAGAAGCGAAAAGTGGCGCTTATTAAAACAAAAAAGAACATAGAATTAAAATTAAGAAACAACATCGATGTAGATCAAATTCTTTTGGGCAAGAAAAAAATTAAAAGAAACACTGTGAACGATCGAGGCTTAGCTCCAGTTAAGTGCTTTGATTTGTCAAGTAGTGGATGTGACGATAGTACAACATCACAGACGAGATCTGAAACACCTGTTGTTACGCCGGACCTACCTCCCACCGTTGACACTATATCCAGCGTTGAAAATTCAATACAAACCAGCGATAGTGCCGTGTTACCATCCGCCTTCGCGCAATCGACCAATACGGTAGACGAGAACTTCGTGGTGGTGGACGGTGGCTATCTCAATATTCTTTTTCATAATTTGTCATTACCTAAGATATTCAGTAGCGGTAAGCAGTATGAAGTCAACGAAGAAGCACTGAAAAACATAGTAAACACGGCCAACAACAATCGTTACAATGTAAATGAAGGGGACGATATAGAAAGATTCATGGATCAGATTAAAAATTGTGAAGTGGACGGGTCTACGACACCGTCCACCGCTCATAGTCTCGTCGAGGAGTTTGACCAGTATTACAAGGGCTTAGAGGAGGAAGACAAGTCGTGTGTAGATTGTTCGAGAGACGCGAGTGCACCACAAACTCCCGTTACATATGAGATGAGAGACACCGTGATTCGCGTGACAGAATCGCGGGACCTTCGGACGGGCGGGGCGGAGACAAAGTCAACGATGGAAAATGAAGAGCGACATATCGAGGAACTACAAGTGTTCGACGGTTCGGAAACGGAGCGCGACGCTTATGTATACGAGCCGTTAGATAACGCGGAGCAGAATGATTCAACTGACAAGGAGACTGTGGTTGGGAGCGTGGCCGGCCCGCTGCCGGTGCCTGCAGGCGCGGCGGCGACCCCCGACTCGCCTACGTCGGACGCACCTGCCTGGCCAACGAACAAATCCTCAACGACGTCCACTAATACCGGTGAGCGTTTCCTTCGAATGCGTCTTTTACGAAACCGGTTAATGTAATAATATAATTTTAACACTTTTTAATGACAAATCCTATATGGGATATCCGATGAATGTTTTTTAAATAACTTTACAGACATGAACAGCTCTAGTAGCGGCATTATATCATCGATATCTTCCATCGCTTCACCTGTACTTTACGAAGCGGAAGAACTACGCAGACAACAATTGGCCATCGAAAGAGAGGTATAGTTGTTTTCATTTCAAATTGATGCACCAGGAAAATAAAAAAACCTTACATAAAAAAATTTAAATATATGATATATATCCTCATTGCAGTTCGTCGTGATCACAGTTATTACTTGACTAATACATATATGCGCGTTCGCTTACATGTATGCACGCTGTAGCCATATAATAAAATCGATAATTGACCCCTTCCAGATAAAAGCGTTAGAACAGCAGCAGTGTCAGCTTTTAGTCGTCCGCGAGATTCCGGATAAGCCACCGCCGCCGTACACGCCGCCGAACGAGTCGAGAACTCCAAAACCGCCTCGAATGTTCCTATACGACGATGCAACGGAACACAAAATACGCTCGTACATCTCGGAGTCGTCTAATAATGCATTCGACACCAACGAACCGTACGAATTATTCGTTAAAGACTTCTGTCAAGAGACATTAAAGAGCCAGGAAGCGGAAAGGAGTGACAAGCCGTGGCACTCCTGCAATTTGCTCCCACAGAAACCCACAGATAGCGCGGAGAAAACTGTCAGCAGAACCACCTCGCATCTCGAAGAAGTTCTCAAGGGTGTTACACCGACAGTTGTTTCGGGTGAGTTCAGTTTTCGATTTGTGCATACACATTATTTCCATGTCAACAGATTGTATTATTATTATTATTATTGTGATTGTTTAAAGTTAGTTTTGTGTTTTGTATTCTCTCAAACAAATGCATACACGTGTTTTATAATTATAACAGCTCAACAATTGTTAGTTCTAATTATACTAACATAATTTGAGACCTTATCAGTTTTATAACATGAAATTGTACAATACGACCGTACGATTTGTGTTTAAGAGGACATTGCGGACTATAATTTATTATTGTACTGTATTTAGATTTTTGTTTATACTGACACAAGCTGTCTTTGTTTATTTCCGCGGTTGATTATATACATTCGTTGCTTTGATCTATTTTTGAGCTTAAAATTGTGCCGGATTTGATAGATTTAGATCTTCGTTGCCTTATATTATTCCGAAAGCGATGTGATACAAAAAGTTACATCAAATTGAGCTCCAATTTGAATTCATTTTAAATTTTCTATTAATTCATATTTCCATCTAATATTTGGAAATTAAAGCAACATAGTTAGTTACATACGTTTAAAATTACCGATCGAGATGTCTAGATGTTTAGGAGTTTCATAAATTTAAAGATATTCATAGTGTTTAATTCAATTCAATATATAAGTATCTATTTGTAACATCCAAATCAATACATGTTGTCCGTAAAAGTCCAGTTCAGTTCAGTATATTTATTTTCAGTTCCATAAAAAAATCTTTACAATGCCAGAAATAGTATAAGTAAACTCTATAATCGTTAGCTCATAGATAGAATCGTAACAGATATTGTCACTTACCTTTTCTTCCGATAACACCATACAACACCGGAATGAAAATAGGTTGCATTTGGATCGTTTCTTCGAAGATTAAAATCTGATCGTTTTCGCAGCACAGCACGAAGCGTTTAAAAATAGGATGTGATCGTTGTCTCCGGCCCTGCGATACAGTGATCGATGTGATATTGCATATTTATGAATGCACGGTTCGGTACGGTCAGATACAGTTGACCTTGTTTAGCGTATATGAAATTCGAAAGATGCCTATTTCTCGATCACATATAAAACCTTTTTTTTTTTATTAAGGAGAAACACTTCGATTTAAAATTCAATTCGTAAATTGACCAACCTATGTACTTAAACAGAGATAAAGTTTTTTACTAATAGGTATTCGTGCGTATAAATGAATCTGGAGTGACTTACAATTTTCTGCCTTTGTCTATCCATGGCGTGTGACAATATAATATCAATTCGATCTTAAAGGTCATGTCATGTCAGCTCTAGTTCTCCGCGTTAATTTATTTCCATGTTTGAGAAGTACACTCTGGTACAATCTGTCCTACATATTTATTTGCGTATAGGCATTCGAAGATTTACTATAACATTTGTCTTATTTTTTATTACATTGTTATATCTTTCAATCGATAATCGATAGTTCGTTAGTTCGTTTAAATCAGTATCCAACAACATAAATTTGTGTTCTACATACGAATTTGCTAATATAGAGCAGAAAGCAACTTGTATTCTTTGCGTCGGCTTTTGTAAGTTTTGTGTGAACTACAAATAGTTTTATCGTTGATAACGCACCATAAATCGAGATAATTCTACATTAGTAATCGTTTCTATATTAGTATTAGTCATTTCAAATGTTCTTACGATATTAATCAGTCATTTTTTTTCCTATCATCCTTTGTGGGCATCTACTCGCCTTTATTTCGCGCATACGCCTAATACGGAGTTCGACATTTTTCGCCTTTCTGTGCGTGAAGTTGGCAGGAAAACTAGTTTATTTTTGTGATTCTTTGAATCGGTCCTTATGATTTAACATAAGGCGATCTTAGATAATAATAATAATAATAAGCGGCTATATTAAATGCATGCCGTATAGTTAGAAAGTTTATGCATGAAGACGCAGTTACGTATTAAGTCAATAAAGTCCACTTGGCTTAGGCCCGTGGTTTTTATTATAAACCGAAATTGAAAATATTAATTCCGAGAAAAAAATAGCTACAAGTAAGAAATAATAATAATGATAAAAGAACTTTATTGCACGTTTAATCGAGAAACAGAACAAATACAATAAAATATCACGTGATGTGCAACAGGAGACAACTCGGCCGATGCTAACTCGGATTTGGTATCTCCCGTGTAGCGCGGTTTTTCAGTTGCCCCCTTCGTCCCTATGGTTTAAAAAACGATGATGATGGTAAAGCTCTATTGCGTCTCCGGCTTCCAGGTGTCGGAGCCAGGCGCTCGGATCACATCGACGACATACTGTTCACGGAGTGGCGGCGCTGCGAGCCCGAGTGGACCGCCCTGCACTCGGACGAGGCGGTCGTCAAGAACCAATTGTTCGAAAGCATCTTTCAGAGGATACTCACCGAGACGGTTGACGAGTATAAGCGGACGGTCCTCTGCGCGAAGGACCAAGTTGACAAGTGAACATCCAACTGCCAACCGTAACGCGCGAGGTGCGATCCGGAATGTCGTAGAATAAATTCTCTGTGCTATTGTTTATGATAAACTACTATACGATACGTTTACATTGTTAACGAAATAACTAGTCGTTGTTATATGATAAGATTTTTTAGGAATAAACAGCCGTTACGTTTCAATTGTGTTCTTGTAAATATATTTCCGATACTGTTGCGACTTTTTCTAAAGGTAATAATTATTATTTATGTCAAAAGTCGAAGAACTTCCCTCGAGTATTTTTAGACGAAATCTTTACACGTATATATATATATATATATGTATATATATATATATATATATATATATATATATATGTATATATATTACACCTCGATAGTCGC
>DWEM01002886.1:0-11420 GCA_018245935.1 Agara belti belti | reverse complement strand
TTGTGGGACTTAAACGTAACTGGTGAAATGTGGGGGTGTACTACACTCCTCTGCCTACCCCTTCGGGGAATACAGGCCTGATGTTGCGTTTAATACCATTGTATAAACTTATTATTTATTTTGAACCACATGTCACTGTCACGATATCTCAGGGAGGTGACATGTTTCTTGGAATCACTGCAGTGCGGTAGGGATACCGCAGCGGTAATAAAACATCACCGTATTCATCTCATAATTTCAAAAGATCTTCAACACAAATGTTGTCTTTTAATACCCAAACAAGAATAAATATTATCCTGCTGTATATATCACAAGATTAATATAATTCTTTATTAAAAGCACAAGAGTATGCGTGTCTTGTAACGTCTACAAAATAATCTTATCATACGTGATTATTATTATCGAAAATATTATCATCGTCATTGTTTATTACGAAGATTTTATCATCTCAAAATTAATCTATCCCAAACTGGTCTTTATAATGTTCTTCTCCCAACAATGCATGGCGTATTTAACACTTCCAAATTACCTTTCTCATATGCAGAGCAGAAATATGTGTGTAATATATAAACTCTTGAACTTACTTGATCTCCCCAGAGGGGCATTAAAAACCTTAGGCAACAAGGGGTGACATGCAAAAGGTATATTAGACTTCTTGATTACATTACACTGAACTCACTTCGAGTGTCAAGTTGGTATCTACGAATAGATATATGTATATTATGTGTAACCATTATTAATTCTGCATACGTTTTTTTTTACTTCTACCAAAATATGCTAACAAATTTAAGAGGTAGTACTTTATAGGGTTTTATGTTACATTATTGATATTCAAGTATTTTGACAAAAAGATGAAGATCCGAATAAATTCCCCATTAAAATAGAGTAAGGAGTGTAATCGTGTATTCATAGGGAAATCGCCGAGTCGCCATTATTTATTATTATCATGGATAGGTATTAAGTACTGGGTAAAAATTTTAATACATCAAAAGTTGTAAGATTAATATATCTTAAGCAGTTTAAGCAGTGATAGCTGATGGTTTGAATTCAACTTCCCACTCCGGGGGGTCTGGCTTCGATCCTGGCACGCACCTCTGATTTATTACGTGCGTTTTATAAGAAAAATTTAAATATCACTTGCTATAACGGTGAAGGAAAACATCGTGAGGAAACCTGCACACCTTAGAGATGTTATAAATTATATAATATTTTACCAATCAGCACTTGGCCAGCGTGGTAGACTATGGCCTAAACCCTTTCACCATGAGAGGAGACCCGGTCTAGCAGTGGAGCAACAAAAGGGTCCAAAAAAACAAAATCTTAAGAGAGAGTACCACCGAAATATTTACACCCTGACTTTTAGCCAGTAAATTCTGTCTCTAATATTTGCGGTTTGAAATTGAGAGTCATAATATCAAAGAACAGGCGGCGAAAGCTGAACGTAGGTCATCGCAAGGAAGCGTATCATTTTAAATGTCTATTATGTAGACCTTGACAGACGTAGAAGTCGTTGCCAGTTACGACGAACATATTTTTAAAATGACATCATTAAACGTGAATGTATATTTTATATCAATTATTTTTCGCCCAAGCCATCATTATCGTTCACCACACTAGTGCATACGCATTCCATTACGCGCGACCGCACGGGGCGGTTGGGGCGGCCACCCGCCAAAGGTTGACTTTTGCAAATATCGCAATATACAATACAAGAAATTTTAGCAACGACAACGGTTAACAGGAGAACAGTCAAAGGATACAGAATTTACCAAATTTATACTGCATCCTAACGAAGCACGAATGAACGTAAAGGAAAACGCATAGACATTTTTCAAAAGCACTGAAGTATCAATTTGTATCAAGCTGTGTTACCCAATCAATCGTAATGAATCTGTTTCGTAGTCATTGATTCGGATTTTTAGGTCTCCTTTTATGCGCTGTTTGTAGCAATTCCCGGTTCAAAGACATATATGCAAATGCATCATTGACGACATCGTCCTTTCCGTTAGTTCTCATAATCCAACAATGTTATGATAACGTTTATGACAACGTTGGTACTTAAACTAAATTGAAATTGTTTCAAGTTGTTGTTCATTTAAATTGTACGGTATATTATATACATACACTTAAGGATCGTATATCGACTTTGTGCGCCCTCAGACTATGGTCGAAGGGGGAGATAAAAACCTTCCAGGACTTTTTCAAATAACAAAAAAATATCCATGTAGCAGTATGGCATTAGTCCGATAAGACGCACACGTGACAGCTTAAAGTGCTTTAAAATAATCATATTTATGCATAACTTTTTATATTATGAAGTTTTCACCAGGTAACTATGTATTTTTATCACATAATTTTCTTATAGCAGTCTCCATTTCGGATCTTTAAGAAGTATTATTGCAACAAAAATACAATAAACGCTGAATGCGCGGTGAAACAGGTTACGCGTGATATACACCTATCTCTTTCGTTCAGACTCGTAAAATATTCAGCACGGCCAAAGCCGGCTTTTATTGTTGTAAACTATTTCTGCCCACCTCCGCTGCGTCCCCGGGTTACTCATATTATCTTTTACTGTTCGTATCATTTTGCCTGTTGTATTGTAATTTAGATGGGTTTTTTTTATAATTAGGAGCACTTAGGAAGGCAAAAAGAACATTGAATAGAAGTTGACGTTGATATAAAAAAGTTTATTTAAATCTCAACATAAACTATCCCACATCCATCGATCGCGCCCTAGCTTTAAGCGTATACAGTCTGACTGATTTATCATCGTCAAGCTAAATACTCAGCAGCATCTTTCCTAGGAAATGCAACCGGAAAAAATGAGGTATTTTTATCTTTTAGATTTATGATCATTTATAACATATAATCAAAATAGGAAAATTGGAAAACAAAATTACAAGAAAAAATATTGATAGTCAAGATTGTACCCAGATGTAAAGCGATTCGTTTGTGCAAATTTCATCAACTCGGTATTCTTGTGTTTTGTGCAATTTCAACATAATTATGCCATCTTTTGCTGGCACTCCATTGTGTGTAACATACGGTAGGATGGAGCCACAACACTACCTAGTAAGTACACCCGAGAGGCGCGTGAATATGTCACTTGTACCGTTACACCCGCCGCCCTTCCACAAGCAGGGGTGAAACACGGGAGGTGAATTAAATAATGGATCGGTTTTGCATAGCCGCTACCTTATTCTGTTTGATCATAAATATGCTAACTTGCACGCTGTATCTAAATCACTTTTAACTAGGGATCTAAGCCTACCTGTACTGCATTACGAGCTGTTTGGATATTATGTTTACTTAAGATAATAATAATAAAATGTTAAATCTCGGATGAACTTCACACACGATCGTCGTTGTCCAAATTAAACACAGCCTGTATTATGATAGATAGACAGTTGCTAAACTACATGTATACATTTCTAAATACTTAGACGTTTTTACATGCAGACACTAACCAAATATTATTGCACATTAGAAAAATATTTACCCTCGGTGGGAATCAAATCTACAACACGCGACTCACCAGTCAAGTTCAGTAATCGCTGCACCGCGGCGGCATCAAGTAGAGGTTTTTTATGCAAGTATTTTTTTCATATCCATATTTGAATAAATAATTACTTTATTCTAGTACGTACTACTTAATTAAAATACAGATTTCAATTTCAAAACTCTATTTATTTATTTCATTTCGGACACCCAACACAATTTTAAAAGTTCCGATAAATTATTTTACTAATTTCTGTCAGTAGTCGTATAAACTATACCTATATCCCAAAAATATCCAATGCGTAATCCGATTTTTATAAAAAATTGCAGAGTTTTAATTCGCCATACAGTTCAAATACCCTTCGAACTATTACTTATGCATACCTATAATATAACAAGTAGACATACGCAGCAGTAAAGGGGAAAGGGCCGGGTTTGTAATATTAATGGTATTGCCTAAGGTATGCTTGGATTTTACTCATTAGGGGTATTATGTGGCTGTTTGCGAAATGATAAATGAGTAAAGGACGGCATTATGAGTAGAGCGACTTGTGAACCCGCTGGCGTTTTGTTAATGTTTTACTGCGGCTTTGTAGGGCTTACTTGTAAACCCGCCGGCTGAACAGCGACGCTAGCTAATATTAGCGTTTTCAATTGTACAACCAATACGTGGACTCCCGACAATATGCCAAGCAAAGCGAATGAAACTGAATACGGTATAAGGTATTAACTTACATTACAGATGAGACAAAACCCATTCGTTTTAATGGCGGTAACCCATTAACTTCAGACGGGCACGGTCTCGCTCCGCAATTGGAGAAGGCTTGGTACCCACGCATTCTTGATGATGATCTATACTGTACATTTTGAAACGATTTAATAAGTGTACATTTAAACATAACAATTATTTTTACGACGTACAATTTATAGTGAAATCGAATAACATTCAAAGTTCATAAACATAAAAATTACTTATACGACGTTATTACGTCATTACGACGAAATGTACCTATAAATATTTATTTTGTTAAATACCTAAACCATAACTATTCGTTTTAATGTTATTACTCCTATTCTATCGTGTCGAGTTGTGCTAGACCTTTTGTTCTTTCCCTTCAGTACCTACCACACCTATTATTCCAATGAAAATATTTTTAAAACATTTTATTAAAAACATGACTCATTCATTTATTTGAGCTATAAAAATAAATTAACAATAACCCCTGCTATCTCGGTTTCTGAAAAGGAAATTAACAAAAGTTATTAAAAATGTAATAAACAGCTTTGTTTACCTCGACGTTGCGGAAAATGTTAGTGAGAAGTACTCTTGTTCTTTCATAGAATATAAAAGTTCTCGCTTTCTAAACGGATACTAAATGCTTTAGTTTTAAAGAATATATCGCAACAATAATTCACTTAGGTATAGACTTATTAACATGTATAATTACTTATTCGCAATAGATTCGTAAGGTCCAGCTATATATACTTAATACTAGCTGTCCCGGCGAACTTCGTACAGCCTCACAATAAATACATAAATAACATAGTTTAGTTACACCAATTCCTGTAGCGATTTTGATCATATTTGACGGGACGTACATCATATTATGATCGACAGATAAGGAGTTTATATGGAAAAATTAAATTTTTGTTATTACTATTTCTCACCTTTTTAACCTTCCCTGGATTTTCACGATTTTAGCGAGACTAACGAACAGCAATTGATTTTTACATATAAGATTCCATATGACCCGGCAATAAAGGCTTAAATAAGTACTCGATGTTTCTTGTGCATTTTCTACTATTTCTGTGTATAAAAGGTAGCGGAGAAAATATTTTTGCCTTTTAACGTACTTCATCTTAAAGCATACATGCAAATAATTTTGATTACGATACCATAAAAAGTGTAGTTACGAATTACCAACTACGTAATTCGCCTATTTATAGGCGAGTATTATAACAATTATGTTACTTAGGTATTAGTCATGTGCAAATATAATTTAAAAGACTTATGGGCCTTAACATTTATTATTAAATCCCGCTATCTACTCAGGATAACATCAACAGGTATTGATTTGAAAATCAAATGTCAATTTCGATTTAAAACCTTTCACTGGACCTAGAATCGACAGTAGGCATGTACATGTGATCAAGAAACATTAATTTAAACACCTCTTGTACACACTTACAGGTACAGTAAGTCATTGTATAACATAAATTATACCGGCACAATCTTGGGAGGGAAATAGCAATTAAGGCACGAACCTCAAGTTATTTACTGGCACATATAAAACGACGATCGGCCATTATGAACGTTTAATATCGTAACAAAAAGTAATCAATAAGGCCTACGTCACTTGTACTGTAACTCATATTAATCTACTAATATTATTCATACTCATACTATTCATATTAGTCATTAAAAAGCAGCGTCGTCTCACTTGCTCAGCACCTGCAACTGATTGGAAAATGTTTAAATGATAAAATGTAACCAAAGTATGAAAAGCTCTACATCGAGACTCGTCTTTATAAATTCACTAAAAGGAGTTTTTTTGTTGCTTTTTTATTACAAATTCCCCGTTTCCTTGACGTCTTTAAGACATTAAACGAAACTGTATTTAAGTTACCATTCATTCATCAAGTTTCAAATCCTCTAAACAAACAGACTACAGCAGTGATTTGTTATGAAAGCCGGGATGAAATTTATCTTTGGAGACGTGCTAGCAGCAGGCTATTTGGTGAGAACGTCAAAGCTCAACGGAGAGAAATAGCGGGTCAGGCAATTGTACAATACACCCTTTGAGCTGGTCAGGATAAATTGGTTTCAAAACGGATATATTATAAAAATAATTACAGCTTGAATGTATTATAACATTGATGTACAAAACATAAACAATTCCCTATATGACAATTTATACCTCATAAAAAGTAGTTTATTCGTAAAGATCATAACATAACAGTGTATAACAATTAAATAGTCATATAATATAATGTCCCTATAATTATAAGAATGATGTCGATAGCATGTTCACAAAAAAACACGTAAAATAGAAACTTCCCCGAGCATACAAATTTCGACCTTCGTCGAGTGTAATTCTCTGCTACTTTTTTATTCACGAATAAATTTTGCCTACATTACGAGTATTGACGACAGTATACTTCTAATATAAAATTATTTTACATGCTAATATAAAATCAGTTTCAAGTCCTGCTTTGTTTTTTCTTACTTTAACACACAAAAGTACCCTGCACGTTTATAATTGCATTTTAAATGCTGTAGCGTCGAATACAGAAACCACAGCTACATTTTTCCGAGATCTGTCGGCATTCCATTCGAACAAGTTGCAAGCCTTTTAAGCACCGTACAAAGAATAGTCACAGTTAATAGAATTTTAAATTACTAGTAACAATTCAGAAGACATAAATAAGTGCTACATGTAACGAGGTAGATATTTATTTACAAGAAGTTTTTCATTATAAAGTTAACAGGTAGAAAAATTACGTTCTAAAGACCACGATTATAACATATATTATAGTAACGAAATTTCTTGAAACTTGTAAAACAAAAAAATTAAAAACTGTGAACAGTGAAAATCGTAAAAAGATTTTGATGTTGTATATACTCAAAGATGTTGTCCACTAAAAGTCTGGTGTTCAAGCTAAAAGTGAAGTTTTGTCGACAGACGTACCCGGAAGAGCGCTTGCGCCGCCATGAACGACCGGCCCCTGGTCTGTTCACCTCCATCAAATTACCTGAAGCCGAGCCCCCAAACGGCGTGGCGCCCCTGCTGGATTTCCCGCGGGGGCGCATGCGACCGGTATCTTTCCTCGGCGAGGGCCCCCACGGAAATGTAAGTACTTAGGCTAAGTGACCGGTTGTATTTATATAATATGTAATTAAACGTGTTTACTCTTCAAACGTTTCACACTTATGCAGCAACGTACAAGGTACTTCGAGTATTTCAACTACATATTGTTTACCATGTGTTTGATAGCTACCCAATACGTAGAACATTTTATAGATGTTTTATGTTATAAGTTACGTGTACAGTAAACCGAATATAACTTGTGCTTTTAAGTATATAAGCAATATTCATTAATAGTTTACTTCAGTTGTAACGTCATGCGCTGTGATTGGTGTTTGTTTGGCTTTATATTCTTATTACAAAATGTCAAGCGCAAATGAAACGACTCAATATTACTTGGTGAAATTTACTAAATGATTACATAAATCAGCTGTTCAAAGCTATTATATCTTCGTGTCTAGCCATTTCTTCTTCTTCGGTAAGAGGTGGTTGTTGGGCTGGTTTCTGAAGTACGCTCAAACCAGTTAAAACTGACCCTTGGCTCTTTGTTTCCTCATTTGTCGCCTTGGACTGCTCTCTAATTTCACTGAGTTTCGTAGGCATATCATCAACGTCACCAAGATCTTCAGGGTCCATCTTCTTAACAGTTTCTTGTACGTCCTCTTGCTTCAGACTATCTTCTTCAACCAGCTTTGCTGTTAGAAATACCACAAGAAACTGTAGGCGACATATATAAATTTACGTTACCTAATTAGAATTTATCTTTTGCTACCATACGAGCTCAGTACGAGCTATACCTGTTCACTTTAAGCAGAGAGAACCTCCAGTTATGTATGTACGTATGTACAAAAGCACCAACTAATTGTATTGGAATATCTTCCAACATTCCCATAACCGGAAAATTGAAGAAACTAAGCAAACTTAGTGCGGACATTACATATTAATATTTAAATAAAATTACTAAGTAAAGTTGGAACATCAGATTTTTAAAGATGCTGAAATGTAAACCACTACCCTGTCCTTGCTCGCTTTCGGTTTTATCGATACGATTTCCTTGATATAGTTCACCAAGAAATTTGTAAATTATTCAGTGATCTAGATAAATTTATAATACCTTAAAAGTAATTCTAATATCTACTCAATTCTACGAGCGCAAATACAAATTGAATTGTGTTCCATTACTGAGCATTAATGATAAAAAGTATGAAATTAACATTTACCCTCTGTCAGAAATGCTTTTATATTATCGGTAGATATTATTTGTTTGAGGTTCTGGAAGATCGCGTTCATAATATTTTACACTATGAATTTAGCATTTTAATATATAATTATATTTTGTTGGTGCCATTTTGCTTCAAAGATTTTTTAGATTGTTTGAAAAACGATAGGTTTTGTTTTCATTTTTTTCTATCAGTTTTAGTATGACATAAATATGCCAATAAAACAAGTATTTTGAAAACAGTTCTTATATTATGCTTCTGTCAAAACTTACTAAGAAATCGCTATCAGTATTTCTTATTTGTAAACAGTAAATGTCCAATTAATCAAATAATTGTTAATAGTTTTTTTATACACACGCAGCATACTCTTCATTTATAATTTATCAAAGGCCAATGTAACATATTATTTTGAAAACAATTTAAATATAGTTTTTTCTCTGTGAATTAGATGAGATGTTATAAACAATGCATTTGTCTATAACAATTTTTTTAACAATAGGAGAAAATTTTTTTTATGTGGCTTCTGATGAGAAGAAAACAGATTAGCAATTTTTTTTTAAGTTGTTTTTTGATTACTTATCGAACTTTTTCATTTCGAAATTCAGTAAATTGTTAAGAAAAGAAATTAAAAATATGCTTTTCTTAATTTTTTCAACGGGAACCGAGTCTTAACCCTTATAAGCATAGCTCCAAAAAAGGAAAAAAATCCCCATTCACAGCTAAGAAAATATCACACTTGCAATATTGATGTTCGAGCGATAAAAAATTGTTAATTAACTATGGTATAATTAATTTAATACTTCGGATAAAAACAACTTGCAAACGGATTATTGTTAATTCATCTGTCTAGTACATGCCTGAATTTTTTTATTTCTTAATTTTCATATTTTATATGTTTAAAAAGTGTTTATTGCGAAAACGGCCCAAACGGGCGAAGCTTGCGCGTGACCTAGCACCCGATTTGGAGTCTATTTTCACCCTTCTGGGAAAGCTATAAATATTGGTCCTACAGTTACGGGAGGTAAGACTTATTTATAGGAAATTTCTTCCTCTTCTTGAATCCTTTTTTATATTTCATAAATCTTAATTAGTTTTTGAGAAATTATTACAAGACCAAATCCATTTCTTTTTTTTTACTAAATTGTTTATAACTTTTGTAATTTCTTTTTCCGAAAGTGGTCCATTTTCAAAAACTTTCTAGACTCTGTTCCGAATCGAATGACACCTCAACCATATTTTTCCGAGACTGCTGAAAAAAGCTCGTATAAAAGCACTTCTTGCCTAGACTATTAAGAACTATTGCATAAATGATGAGAAGATTTTACGTCAGCGTCCGCTCCTGATGCCGCAGGGACGGCGACCATTTTAAACATTTTACTGTAAACATCAAAAAGGAAATATAAGCCGTCTTTACGATAGGAGGAGGTGGACCGAGAAATTTGTGTGATAAAGAATAAATTTGTAAAATGTGGGGACTTAAAATTCCACAAGCACTCAAGCGATACTTATTTCGAAATAATTTTTGAAATAGTTTTTTCACACGCAAAAAAGACCAAGACCACGGGTTCAAACTTGCTTATTCGTTTAACAAGCGGCGAGTGGAGGTGGGGGCAATTCTCGGATTGATTAAACAAAATAGATTGACTCGACTAAATTCCTAAGTCCTTTGACTAAAGTCTCGTTATTCATTTCACGTTTAATTACCAAATTACTCTCTACTAGACCATATAGTACTAGTTTATTCCAAACGAAAGTTAAGGGTGACTGCAAATTCTCAAAGAGTCTGTGTGGTATGACGTGGTAGACATGCTCATCAAAATATACGGCCTTGTAACGTAAGTCTTAAAGGAGTGGCGTCAAAGTGACTTATTTATTCATAGTATCCTTTCCTCCAACAAAGTGTACACTAATACAAGCAAATCGTTTTATGCACGCGGGAAGTTAAAGTTAAACATAAGTGCAGTACATAATTAAGACAGAATTACGCTAAATGTTAAAGTTATCCCTTATAAAACAGATCACTCACAACAAAACAAGTACACATTTTACATTTATTTAGTAATAAGCTAAATTAAACCTGAAACACTTCTATATACAATTATAATTAAAATAATGAAATAAAATGACGTCTCCCGGGGTGATTTTATTTCGCTTTATTTAATTATAGACTTTTAAAAAAATGTTATGGGTATTTAGGATTGGTACGTAGAATTTAAATGTTCACTTCGTTGGGTTCTATCAATGAGAAGAAAATACAAATACTCACTTCATCTAACTTAATTCAAAGACTAAAGTAGCACACTTTATGCCAAGTCCCTTTGATGCTGTTTTAATCTGAATAGGCGTTCTCTCTGTGAAAAAAAATCCCTAATATTTTAAATATCCTACATTTTAATCTTGCTTCGCTTTTCAAACCGAACAGGATTTAAAAAGATTATCTTCTTAAGATTCCCGCTTTTGTATCCTTTTAATGAAAACACAATAAAGGCACGTGGCGTTGTTTGCGTGGTCGCCCGTAACCAGAGCGAAAACGTTACCGCATAGAAGACTATAGCATGAAATATTTGCGTACACGGCAAGTTAATTGAATTTTTTAAATTTATAGTCAAAAAAGAATGCGGACCTAAGAAAGAGGATTGCATTTTAGGATTGTTATAGATAAATAATTTAGCAAAATGGAATAGATAAAAAAGGGACGTTACAAATTTTTAAGTGGATAATTTGAAGACTTAATTATTCATAATAAATATTTTAAATACAATACTCGATATGAAACGTACAAGAGTATATTTTAGTTTTAAAATTTAGAAGCAAAGAATTATACAATCTTCACGAGTATATCGCTACGGTATCTTTATAAACATTCCCGTATGTACGTTAGTACCTTTTGAGT
>DWEM01002885.1:0-11426 GCA_018245935.1 Agara belti belti | reverse complement strand
TTTTACTACATATATGATGTTGTATTTTGGGGAATGACTAAAATTCTTTTTGTCAGAACTGATTAGAGTCATTGTGTTGTTCCAGTTATAAACCCTATGTGGATCTCGACATTGTGTCCAGTGAAACTTTGGATGAATATTTTAAAAGAAACGAAACTGTAATGCACAGTGCGCTGAGAGATACTGAAACTGAAGGTAAGATGTTTTTGAGTTATTTTAAGAAAGTTATTGATAAAAGTTATCGCTAGCAACACAAGTGTGTTTATGTACCTGTGATATCAAAATCATGAAGACGTCTGAAGTGTTTGATAAAATTTTACTATTGAAAAAGCTAAGATTCTAATCGTAGAGCTCTCGGGGATGGTTACTATCGATAAAACGTGATTTGACAGTTATAATCGTGAGGATGTAATTAAACTATGCGTTATCTGTCTGGGAACGGCGGCAGGCGGTAACGTAATGTTCGTGGCTCACGGGGACTCGCTCAACGTGATGGGGGTGGCGCTGAGCCGGCTACAGGCGGGCGCGGGAGGGGCGGGAAGCGCTGCCGGCTACCGACTGCACAAGCACCTGCTGCGCGTGCCGTACTGCGCGCTGGCGGCGGCGCGCGGCCGCCCGCCGCGACTGGTGGCGCCGCCCTGCCCGCCCAGCATCAACTCCAGCTCGGGCCGCTTCGACTGGAAGTTGCTACTCGACGGATAATTCTCTCGCCGCTGTTCTACTACATTCTACAAAATAGATATCTCACATCGACAGTTTTCATTCGTTCAAAACGAGGCGCGACGAGGTCAACATGAACTATTGGGCACAAAGAGAGTTAGCTTTAGAACATAAGAGCCAAGCAGTTGTTGGCTAACTGGGTGACCCTGTCTCATTGTGCACTTGATTCTTCACATAGTACTTTTAATGCACATCGGGCTTAAAGGTGCTCATTAAAATTGAAGAATTGTTATGAGAGTCATCTATACCTCTTTTTAAAGTATGTTCATATTCCGATGAACGTTAAATTCATCGATAATAATTAATGTCAAAATGGCTCGTGCAAGCCTTAAGGTCTTGTTGGTAACAGAACCAACAAAATATTGCTTAAATAATGTTTGTCATGTTCAAGAAGTTCATTCTGTTCATATGATATATTTTTATAACACTGTATAAGTAAGAATGTTCTTCACTAAGGATATTTATATTTATTGTATTGCTACAAATCGATGAATAGTTAAGAATTAAAAGTTCAAAGTCCACTAGATTTATAACAATGTTAATAGTAATTAATCAATATATTAAAGATCAAGTTAAGTAAATGCAAATTGATTACTGTGATTATTATGAATAATAATTACCCATACAAAAGTATAAGATCGTCCGATCGTTCAAACGAATCCTCAATAACTATATATTAATATGCAGTCCAATACAAACAAACAAACAATTGATTTATATTTAATCCTGCATTTTTCAATAATTTCCGACGCCCATACATTTTGTAGGGGAAAATCACCTCACTTTTGGCTCTCACCTGTGTTACACTGCGTGTCGCGAGGAAACATACATACGACAAATCTGCATAAGTACATCGCGATACGTGGAGGGAATACAAAAAAATGACTCACCGCATATTAAGATATACTCAGTTAATATTTTTTCTTCATATTTGAAATTGTCATATTGTATCAGGTGTAATATTCAATGTCTGAAGTGGTGATTTTCTCAGCATTAATTCTAGTCAACATGTATACACCATCACTTTATTAATTTACTTAAATAATGCTTCATGACATTTTATACCAATCAATTCGGGACGAGTCTGACATAACACAAAGTAACTTCACTAAAGTATCAAAATTCAGCACATTTAAAACTAAGTTTATTGGACGTTTTCAAAATACTCGAGTAAAGTCCTAAAGGAATCCACTCAAATAATGAAGAATTAAAAAGAAACCTGCATGTATTCAGATATTTCGACTGTTATAAGGATTTCTATGTAATAGCTGAATAATACTGAAATTTGATGTTGAGATATTATCATGAAAAACGAGATCACTCAAGTTCTTAAGTATTATTGAAGAATGCTAGAGTGGCCACTGCTCCTTAGTTGGAGAGCTGTCGAGGATAGGTTGACACTCTAGTAGGGTCCACTCATAATATCATAGCGGAAACACTTAATCAGTTCTGATCTATTATCTTTTTGTTTTAACCATTTCATTATATCACTCACCATCAATATTTTGTATTATTTTAAAATATGTGAATAAAATTTTGTTATTCTGCATTTCAGTCCGGAGTTCTTTTTATAGCAGTTTGTTCATGCAACGTAGTAAAGTGATGTGCTGTTTACTTAATTTTACAATTGTAAATACATATATAATATAGTGATTAAAAGTTAGGACTACTTTTATACAAGCTGTATTGTTCTAGAAACATAAAAAATCGCTAGGCTTTTGCATCAGAAAGTGTAACATATATTATGTGTAAATTGATGTTTATTGATTATCATCAATATTTTCTGTGATTTGTTAGTAGCGACAAAGTTGTGTTAACGAAATATTAATTGAAAAGTTTTATAAGATCTACATAATTCTCTAATACCAGTGAACAGAGTGCAAGGGATGATAGGTAACCTGCAGTTACATAAATGTAAAGATTTTAATTACAGTACTATGTATAAAATGGTTAAGTAATATTATGTGATGTAAAATAAATATTCGCTTTGAAAATCTTCATCTACTTCATTTTCTCCCCCATAGTTAAGACAAACCATTACAGTTCATACAAAATAAAAGACAATTGTAACCATAATAATTTATTTACAAACATAATTGTATAACAACACAATAACAACTGGTTATTAAAACATATTTTTTTTACATTGGCAAATGCTATATGTCGAGAGGAGACCTATAGTCGAATTCCCTTGAATTTGGAATTTGGAAAACTGGAATACCAGGACATAATGAAATGTCTGTTCGGTGCTGTATATACAGGACTGCTATCGAAATTTAAAATTTGAAAATTTACTATTAATACAATGTTCATATTCATTTTCATAATTTTACCTTTACCTAGGCTACAGCGTAGATTGGTACAATTAGTTAGACTCATCATTATCACTCATGCCTGCATGAGGGCTATAAAAGTTTGAATATGCCGAATAAGATATACAATCTGGACAAAACGATATTAAAAATAGTGCTTAAGTATTTTTATATACAAAGGTAATAAGACTTTCGAAATGCAAACAAAAACGCAAGATACCTATTGGTTAAGTCAGTTATTGGCACTAAATACATATTTAAAGTTTACAAGTGACACAAATGACCAGTGGTGACTGAGATCAAATCAATACGGCATTTTATTCTCGATATGTTAGTAGGTTTACTTACAACTAATTCACATTATTTATTTCTGTGTAATTTAGTCTTTCGGATAAAATTTCTTCTACAATTTTTTGAATCATCTGCCTATCTTCTACCTTAATATCCTCGGGTTTCGTCTTGTCGTCGTAAATTTTTCTATCAATCAGTCGTACAATAACTTCTTCTACAATAGATTCTATATTTTCTTTTGTGCGATTATCGGCCTTCTTTGTTTCGGGAATATCTTCTTTTTCATTATTTTGCACATGTATATTTTCTAAGTCTTCAAATACGGCCTGTTCTTCTACCGCAAAAAATTCTTTTTCTGGAATATCACCTCTGCCGTCCATTTCTTCATTCTTTGTTTCAACGTTTGCCTGTGATATATTATTTTCAGAAAGCTCGTCAGCTACGTGTTTATGTCGTTTCATAATTTCTTTCAACTTCTCTTTTGCTGACGCTACAACTTCTTTACGAGTTTCAGACTTTATTTTCGTAATTGCTTTCTTTTTCCTTTCTTGTCTGTACACTTTTAGCTCATCAATTGTTTTTTTAATTTTTTTCGTTTTTATATTTGGTTCTTCATCTATTACTGATATAGTATCTTCTATTTCAGCTGTAATTATAATTTCTTGAACTGTACCACCTATGTCCTCAAACTTCTCAGAGACTTCGTCCATAGCTTCTTCTTTTATCAATTCAGCTTCCAAGTTATCATATGAAAGAACGTTTTCTACATTGTAGATTTCATCACTTGCATTATTGTCAATTTCATTTTCATCTTTTACCAAAGATGGCATTACTTCCTCATAATCCTCATCTGATATTTTGATATTGGTGCTGGGCAGACTTTTGAGAAATTCACGAAAGTTTTTCCGCTCCAAAATAAATAATGCTGGTTTTGTTTTAATTCTTATAGGTGGCATAAATTTATAGTTCATTGATATTTGTGCAAACATTTCAATACTATCTAAAATATGATGTGTATGCATGAATGTTTTGAGGCTTGGCGAGTATTTGCTTTTGGCTTCGATTAGGAGATGAGTATATTCTTGTAACTGTTCTGGCTGTAATGATTCGGTTTTGCTATATGTCCAATTCTGATGTATCTGTGTAAATCTTGTTACCCCAGTCTGTGCTGCTAAGTTGCTGATATGAACATGAACGTAAGGTTCATTCTTTAGTAATTTGTGAAATCTAAAACAGAAATTATGATTGATAAATTAAAAAAAATATTGATTATTTTGTGTGTCAATTTAATAACCTTCTCTATATTAAATTACTTGTAGGTTACAGCTAACGACACATTATATAGATACTTATATAAAATTTTATATGCAGGGCATACTCTTATTATCAATATGTCTACATAATGTTTTACCTTGTAATTGCGATTCCTCCGGGATAATTAGTCATAGCCACCAATCCCAATGCCAACGAGAGCAAAACATTTCCAATTATAATAACAATACATCCCCAAAACAGCAACTCATAAATTGGGGCCTTTGATCGCCTTATATATCTGTAAATAAAGAAGGCAATAATAGATACCTTAAACCCATCCACAAACAAGACCGAAGAGTTAACTTTTGTATGACAATTAATATGTAATGTATTGCATGATATTTATAATATTTAAAAAAAATCTCAGTACATATTTAAGCTTTTACAGTTATTACAATAGTATACATAATATATAGTATGTAATACTTACACGTATGAGCAAACCGCTGCTGACGACATGTTGAGCAATGGAAAAACATAGATAATAAATCTGAGCTCTTTATGTGGTAAAAATGAGAACAGAATGATATAAATAAATGCTGGAACTACAATAGGCACAAGGCGCTTCTCTAAGTAAAGGCCCACAGGTACTAGTATCACACTTGGACCAAGACCTCTAGGGAGAGCCGAGTAGAAGTACCACAGGAATGGAGAAGTCTGTTTGTGAGGTAAGGTAAATATTTCATGTTTAATCAAAATTAATTATAATGATCTTCTGAAACGGTAGCTTTAATATTATTATATTAAGATGAAATAATAATATGCTTACAATTTATATCCATTATAAAGATTTTTTACTTAATCCAGTAACATTCATTCATATAGTAATTCCAAATTAGTACTGTTTTTGTAATATCACCGTTAGCACTTGACTTTATTGCTTCTCCTAAAACTCCTAGATTATTGTATATTTAAGTGGATGTTAATATTGGAAGCTTGTCCACTAATGTTTACAAGTATTGTACTTTATATTGTTGATTGTATAATTAATTTTAATCTTGTACAGGTTAATAATTTATTGCAAAATGATGTCACAATAAAATTATGTATCAAACTATCTGTAATGAAAAAGGATACTCCCCAATTTGAGCTTTTATTAAGAATGGTATTGTACCAAAACACTTCAGCTTCTGGCCACACTGGCCGACCCCAAAATATTGAATCTATTATAACCGTAAGTGCCACTAATACACATCCAGCTGGTAATGCAATTTTTAAGAATCTGAAAAATAAATTAACATCAACACAATCATTCTGAATAACCAAAAGAATTTAAATTATTTTATTGTTCTACTCTCTACTACTAAGACAGAGGTCTCTCATAATGAAGATTAGACCGTAGACTACCATGCTGGCCACATGCTAAGTGACAGACTAAGTTGTGCAGGTTGTCTTAATGTTTTCAAACTAGAGCAAATGATATTTGATTGTAATGACATATAACTTTCTGTAGTTTCAGGTAATCTCAGACCACTGGAGGAGTGGGCCGCTGAGACCTAAATCACTAATGTACCATTACTCATAATTTATATTACTAATATTTTTATAACTAAGATTACGAATGCACGAAGCTGCTGAAATTCCATTTGAAAGGCCAAAACAAACATAGAGTTGCATAATCTTAAATACGATATGCTAATAACTTACGATGTGATATCGATTTTTCTGAAGTACAAATCGATTATCAGAAATAGACCAAACAGCATGGCAAGTTCAGATCGAAATATAACAACACCAGCTCCAGCACATATTATGAATTGTTTGTGTTTTCCTGACAACCATCCTTCAAACGCTAGGAGAACTACAAATAAACATAAAAAAAATTACATAGAAAAAATTTTAAGTGGCATTACTTCTTTAACAATTTAATTATAGTCTAATTCCCTAAGTTGTTTAAGTTTATTTAGTCTCAGAAGCTTGTATCAATTTATGTTTCTTGATGATGTCAAAATCCTGTAATCCTACATCAGTAACATTGTTCTTATTGAATATTTCATTTCACACCTTATGTGTAGAGCATACTAACAATAATTGGTATGGTAATGATGTTAAAGATATCAACCAATACTAATCTATTTTATAGTATTAAAGTATACATAGTTTGTACCATTTTTCATTTTGCAGATTTTCTTCCAGAAGTATAAATTGATAGCAAATCTACTACTACTACCACTAATCAGCCTGTATCTCCCTACTGCTGAGTTACACCTCCCATTTGTCACTCCACTTTTTTGGTCCTGTGCAACTAACATCCATTGCAGTTCCACTAATTTGGTCAGGTGGTTTGACCATCGGGCTGAGGTCTGAGGTCACTTAAGTTAGAGACTGTCAATAGCAGTTGAGTTCAGATTTTCTTGACATTATTTACAATATGAATCACTATGAAGTAAGAAACTTTTCATAGAAATATAATGAAATGTTTCATTAATTAAATATGAAGTCTCCAACAGGTTATTCATATGTGATTTATTAACTGGGCGCAACATTTCCACTTTGATGCAGATGCGTTTTAGATTGACGTTCACTATTTGTAATCTGTGCTTTTTTTATTACTTACCTAAAGGTAGAGTCATAATATTAGGTAATGGGCGACTCATATAGAACATGAAATGGTACTGAGCAACAGTGATCACGGTGAACCACCAAGTAAAGGTGTTTCCAAACTGCCTTTGAAGCGCAATCCGCAGTCGGCTCCATGCCGCAATCACACTTAATGCTAATGTTAGCCGAACTGGAATTACAAAAATGAAATATGTCAACAAGTGTATTGTCAAATAATTCCCATATACTATGAAAAAGTTGTTTGACAGTGTAGATAAAAATTACTTACCCACATATTGTACCCAAAATTTATTTATACCCGTTAAATGGAGTAAGCCCACAATAGGGGCAGACAAGGAAGAAATAAAAAGCGGACCGATGAATGATCGCGGCACCACTCCCGGGAACTCATTATGATCGTACTGGAAAAAATAGATTCAATAAAACTTCTCGGTGCGCGTCTTAAGAATCCAAAAATAAACTTATATACCTCTGTGAGGTTAAACCGATGGTACAGAATATCGTGCGTAGCTTGGATATTGAAACTTTCCTCTACTTTTGTAAAAGGACATAGCAGAACGTGCAAGCTTGCTACAATATATAGTAACTGAACCATTTCGTTTAAAATAAAAAAAACGCCTAAATTAAACTCAACCCATTTCGCAAAGCTCGCTCATTTATCAATCTGTCAAAGACGTCAAAACTAAAAATCCTAATGTCAGTAAGCGTCAAAGTCATTTGCGAACGTAACGTTTTTCTAAGATACAAGTCTTCCAATGCAGTAAATGGAAATTTGGTTCTTTCCTAGTAAGCGATTTACTTGGATCGTATCATCACAGCTATTAACAGATAGCACAAATTATCAAAAATAGTATTTCAGAAAAAGAACAAATGTAACAACTACCCAGAATATTATTAATTATTTAGTTTTTGGTGTAGTATCCATATACTTGATTTCCTGATGATCGATGATATACCGTTTTGTTTTTCCTTTTATAGTTATATTACATTAATATTTATATTCCTATATAACGTTATTATACTATGACACTTATGTTAAAACTCAAATTTATAGCTACAATTTAATGAACTGTTCGTAATATAAAGTTTTTTATGATCATGTTACTGCCGAAATAATAATGTATTGCCTAAAACCAAACGCAGTTTTGACAACAATCGTCAACAATGGTGGAATGGATTCTGTGACAATTTTGAGGCAGTGTTCGTTTTCTGATACGAAAATATCAATAATGATCAATACTCCCAGCGATGTAACAGTTGCGATAATATTACAATAATATTTCGCTCAATCATAACTTAAAACTTTGAGGATGTGTGATGTTTGTTCGGAGTTTTCGCAGCTTTTACTGAATTGTAAGATACATTGTTTCGAAATTTTGTTCCTCATTGGCTTTCGCACTGTTGTTTTCACTTGAAATTTGTGTTTTTATGTATATTATTGTTTTAATTCAAATGCCTAAACAAAGGGCTAACTGAAACATTGCATTTCAATTTTTATTTTAGGCGAAGAAAGACTAACAGATGATGTGTCTCAATACCCAAGTATAAGTCAGGCGGAGCTCGAAATCGTACTGAACTACATTCTCTCATGGCCACAACGGTAATATTTTTGTTCTTATAACACAAAACATATTGTGACTTCTTAGTATTATAAGTCTATTACTAGTCTTTTTTTTCTATCAACATGAAATATATGAGCCATTCTGAAATAGAATTATTTTTATCCATGTGTATGATATTTGTACGTAAACAAATTATTTAGTTCACGTATTTCTGAAAAATGTATACAATAAAAATATAAGAGACTACTTTACACTTAGTTACAATCAGTTGTTTCCTTTACAGACAATGTATGTGTTGCTATCGAGATGTAAAGAACTTTGAAAGGTTTTATCTAGTTGTGCAAAGTATTATATGCTTGTCTGTATGCCAATTAAAACAATTAAAAGATGAGCTAATAGAGGCTGCAAAGGCACCGCCTGCAGAACAGCAAGACAAACAGAAACCTGCTGAGGTACTACAAAAACTAGACAAAGAACCTAGTGAAAAAGATGATGAACAGAATAAAGAAAGTAGTAAATCACCCGAAACACCAACAGAAGCTTCAGAAGAAGCCCTTGATGAAAATCCTTCATCATCAGACTCAAAAGACGAACAGGAGGTGTGGTCCATGCAGCAAAAGGAAAAACTTATGCACATTGTGTCTAAGATATTCCTACTCAACTTCCCCTTATACTTGGCTTGTAAACACTCTGCACTCAGCAGATTAGATGATTTATCCGCTCAGGAAATTACAAATTTAAGTTCTTATTGTGATCTTCAAGATACAGAAATACCAGCATATTTATTGAGAAATGTCAACTTATTCTGTAAACTGGGTGGAGTGTGCAGTATGGCTGCAGTATTTGAATATGGCACACCGACCACGTTGCCTCTATCTATGGCACATGCACTTGTGGCAGCCGTTGGAAACCTTAAGTTGTGGCTCAGTTATAGAGCCGTGACACAACTTTTCATTCCATTAAGAAGCAAGATATTGAAATACATGTGTAACTTAGAAGATAAAGATCTTAGAGTACCAGCAGTAAAGTCTATGGCAGGTAAGCAATATTTTGTTTTCCTGTTTTACACTTATTTATTTATGGTCAATCAAATAGAACAAAAAATTTAATTACCGATATAAATACTTTACAGGAGCCATAAACCATTGTGGGATCGGCACAATGTCTTATAAAATACTTGATTTTTATTCTAGATTTTATGTGGGGTGCGGCGAAGGAACCAATGGATGCACCAGTAGTGTTCGATAGCGATGGACTGGCGTTAGCCTTCAAGTATTTCAACAGCAGTACATTAACGATGAGATTGGCTGGAGTGGCACAGATAAATGCACACATTGCGGCACATAATGAGCTCTGTGCAGGAGAGCCGGCTACAGATGTGGAGGTGGCCGGTCAGCATTTGGCTACCTGGCTCACTTTTCATAACATCATAGAGCACCTCTTTGGTCCAAATTTGCATGTTGAGGTAGGTTCTTATTTTTATAAATGTATCCTAAATTTGAATCACTTTTATTTCTCTAACTGCAGTCAAGTACTGATTAACCATTGTTTTGGTTAGACTATATATCAATTCCATTATTCCCCTTTGTGTCTATGAATATTTCTATATGCTGATTATGAAAATGAAATGTTTTAGTCAAATTTCTTCTCAGAATAGTGAATAGACTATCTATTCAACAGGTGATAAAACAATCGCACATGATACTCAAGTTCTTGGCCGTGGAAGGTCGTGTGACGCCCGAGCACGTGGAGTTGGTGTGGGCGGCCGCTCAGCTGAAGCACTGCGGCCGACAGGTGTATGATCTGTTGCCGGGATTTATCAGGGCCTTGGCCCCTAAGCCTTGTGCACATTTATATAGCCTGCTTTGTGCACTGCCACCTAAGGAACATACTGAACAGGTAAGTTTTTCCATCAGAACTTATCAGAGTAATGTAATTTTCTTTATAATAAACAATTGTTCTTCAACAAAATTATGTGTCAAAAAGAAATTGAAATTTATTAATTGAAAAGACTTACAACATAATAATAACATACATGTATTCATGTGTTACACTGGTCGTTGTATCAGTTGAACTGTGAGCAACTAATTATCGCATCGTAAAAATTCACTCATTTTTTCTAAACGCGCCAAAATAACCAAAAAAATATTATTATAATGTTAGTCAAAACACAAAGCTAACTTATCATTTGAGCAGGATCGTCCATACGATTTTTAAGTATTCATATAGTTGGTGTGGATTTTGGGAAGTTTCGATAGCTTAATGATTATTAAAAACGGATATAGTAAAGTCAGGCTATATTCCAGAGCCTGTACCTGGCGTCGGCGCTGACGCGCGCGATGTGGGCGCGCGGCGGCTGTGGCGGCGCGTCCCCCGCGCCTGACGCGCCGCGCGCTCCGCCTCCCGTCTGCAAGCCCCACCATAACTCTTCCTCGGAGGCCAGCGTCAGTATGGACCAGACCAATTCAGATGATGACCCGGTAATATTTGCATAATTTATTTGCACAATTATTAGTACCCTCTTTATATTAACTTAAAATGATTATTTTTAATCATTGAAATATTAAAAATATACATCAAATTAAGACAAACTAATCAAAGTTACTGTCGGAAATAATTTTCAGTGTGAAGAGTTGAGTACATCTGGCGAAGTGGCCGGCCCGAC